>JAJIYU010005960.1:0-21502 GCA_030144865.1 Tinospora cordifolia | reverse complement strand
CAGGCACGACATCTTTATCAAACAGAAGTCTACCTCTGAGACCACAACCCAAGAAGATACTGAAACCAAGGGAAAAATCCTCATGACTTTCCAAATTCGAGGGTCTCATATGGCCGCTCGTAGTTTGGCCTAGTTGGGGATACCCACGATGACGTCCTGGGACATCCGGAGAACCTCAACGTGATGTGTCACCAGTGCGCGTCCATCGCCCCGGTACGTGGAATTCTTAATAACCCTTTAATGTTCTTTAGTTTCACAATCATAGTTTTCATTCCACATAGCATACAAACATGCTTATTCAAAATGCTAATCTAAGCAAATACAACAAATAAACAACAAGCTGAGCATAATATCCTAGTACTAAAAAGCGAGTAACCAGACATTATGACATCATATAAATCAATCCACCCAAAGCATACATCCCTAGCATGATACTAAGTACAAGAATTTAAACATAGATCATATTTTGTATCCTACATCCGCATGATACTAAAGAGTGAGGAAGAGATAATCAACCCCACTTGTACAAGCCGAAACACTCCTGGATCATCACCCCTCGCTCAGTAGCCCAATACTGTCAATCTGCATCATTAAATAGTAATGATACATTATTTTGGGCCTTTAATGCACATCTAACTCGACCCTAAGGGTCTATTATCAATTAGTGCTTTAGAGTGTACCCAAAACACTCAAAAACAATGTTTAAGTCCATTGACTGTGCTTAGTACGGTGTGGACCACAGTCTACACACCATTTCTCACTAAATAATGGGATTTCACACGTGTACACCATACTTGTGATTACTATCCCATTTAACACTTAAATCTAGTGTTTTGGACACCCAATAATCATTTAAACACATAAACCAATTAAGAAATGGTTGTTTACATTGTTTACTCATCAAAATCCCTTGATCAAGCCTTAAAAATGAGATTTTCTTTCAATGAAATCGATCCCTTCATTTCTATCACCAAACAACCGTCCTAAATCCATCATACTAGTGTCCAAACACACATACAAGAGAATAAACAACAGCTTATCCTATTTGGCTTGGTTTCCAGCCACTAAACTCACAACACAATGTTCAAAAACGGATCTTCATCACTTTGATTCACTAACTATTGATAGATATTCTTAGATGAGCTCAAATCTTAAAGAAAACTCAAAGAAGTCACCTTTGAATCGCTCTCTCGTCGTCTCCTCCGAATCCCAAGCAGTTTCAGCGCAAAATGAGAAAATCTGAGCTTGAAACATATATATAGCTCGCACACAGACCGCGGTCGTTGTCAGATGAACCTCGGTCCTCAGACAGATCCCTCTTCATGGACCTCGGTCTTCACTTTATGGACCTCGGTCACCCCTTTATGGACCGCGGTCAACACTTTACAGACTGCGGTCACCAATGTGACCTAGTTTTCTCGTTTCTACACTTTTCCACTGATGACTGCGGTCTTCCCATAAGGACCACGGTCCACAGTGTGTTTTTGCACTTTTCATGGATTTTTCTCATCACGGACTGCAGTCGACATCAGACGGACCGCGGTCGGCAGTATGGTGTCTTGTTTTTAACACTTTTTTTCGCACGTTTCTAACTATCCGAATGTTCTAATAAATTTTATCGTGATTAAATATCATACAATGATCATTAAAAACAAGTTTCCAATCATTTTTATATTTATTTTGAATTTTTAAAAATTCATGTTGACGTGGACACATCATAAGACCTAGGGTGATTACAGGTTTTGACTAAGTTGGTATGCCCAACGGCTTTGATACTTTCATAGGCTAATACTTATTTAAAAATGGTACACTAGGAGTTCTTAAGGAAATAAATTTCATTAATAAGGATAATTGGTTCAAAGTCTTATTTTAACTCAAAATTCATAAATGCTAACATATAGCAATCTTAAACTAATGGACACCCTACTACTACTCATATTCAAAATTAGTTCATTTGTCCTAACATTGGACTATGAGGGTTTCTACTGAGGGTCTTGATCTTCTTGAGCTTCCACAACAAACATTTTAGTTTGGTTCTCACCGTAACCCTTATTGTCTTATGGCTGAAGAACCTGAGCAGGGGCAGTTGGACAATCTCTGGCAAAATGACCCCTTTGTCTGCACACATAGCACGACCCTTGCCTTCTAGCCTGCTTCTTTTGTTCTATTTCAGTTTGGTGAGTTTATTTTTGTTACTTGCTTTCCTTCCCCGCCTTTTGATCACTTTGTGGTTTCTTATTTTTATTCCATACGAATTGTTTGAAATGGATATCCTTTTTGATTGAATTGATCTCAATTGTCGCTCCTTTGGGCATGGTTAGTTTTAGAGGAACGACTAGATCATTGATTCCCACTCTTAGTTCAGTCTCAACCTCAGGCTGTGACTGTAGCGCCCTCACCACCTGCTCAACTACCTGTCGAGTGATTTCTACCATTATCTCTGGTGATAGGATGGAAGCTGCTGCCACGTCTGCCCCTTGGTTACTCTGATCAGGTGTATTGATGTTTTCTTGGATTCCTTCCATTATCTACGAGCCAAAGCCACTTTAGTATCCGACAAGGTATCATAGAAGTTTCAAATAAGACATTCATCTAGGGTACTCACCAATCTTTTCTTATTCTCGGGATACTAAATGTTTCTCTGTGCTTGAGCAATGGTCATCTTTCCTACATCATATGTTGTATCCGTTTCCTCAAGTTTTCGTTCGTTCATATTATCATGACTCTAGATTCCTATTTCTAGGTCCTCGTTTTGTTCAATGGCCTATAGGTTTTTCTTCTAGGTTCTTTTCATGCATGGGTACAGGATTTTGTCTCAAAGCAAATAAACATTACAGCATGCGTATCACACAATCATACAGTCATGCTAACACAACATGGTTTCAAGCTTCCACCTAAGCTTTCAGGTTCAAGTGTCCCATAGCACTCTACCCCTTCCACTTAGACTTTTACCCAGAATAGAGCTGCATCGAAACAATTTTGCAAAGTGCTCGATAACTAAGGTTCCCGAGCCTACTATACTCCACCGTCCGATACCAGGGAGCATAGGGAAACCCATTCTGCCAGAGTTATCGATCATTCACCACACATGGTCTATCATTCTCCGAGTCCAGGTTACCTCCATGCCATCGAATTCCTATGCCTCCCATACTAGATAGGAACTGAAAGATACAGAAGTTTCCTAGTCTCGTGTCCTGATCAAATAATTTTTTGTTTTTACACAAGTTTCCGTTTCTAAACTATGCCCTAGAGATTTATGCTTTTGATCCACTGTGCCACCCCTAGCTACACCACATTTCTACCTAGGGTCTTTCTATGGACCTAGGGTTCAATCTGGTTGACTCACAACCTCTGTCTAGTCAAGATACCATATTTGACATCTTTTTCGACTTCTATTTACTTTCTTGCCCTAATTTTCCACCTTCTAGTTTTCTTTTATAGAAAATAAGAGTGTCCTTCAACTCTGACTATTCATATAAGCTGGTGGGACAACCTCCACATCGGGCAGCGAGACCGAAGTCTGCTTAGCAACCGTGCTTTCTAGGGCGGGATAACCCACCTCCCTTTCAATGTTTAGCTTTATTCGGAACAAGGCTTACCCACTATCAGCTCAACTTGTAGTGTTTGTATCCAAACAAAACATTTCAAAAATAAATACCTTCTTTTTGAAAATATTTTCTAAAACATTTTTCAATTTCAAAAATTAGAAGGTAGGGCATTCAAGATTCAATTCCAAGTGAAACCCTAATTTGAGTTTCTAATTCTTGTCAAGCAACTAATGCTTGACTTTCTAATTCTAGTCCAAGGCATTTAAGATTCGGTTCAATTCAAAATGAAACCCTAATTTGAGTTTCTAATTCTAGTCAAATAACCACGGATTGACTTTCTAATTCTTGCCCAGTAAATCTACTAACTGAGCTCTAATACCACCTTTGTAACACCCCAACCCCCGAGACTTTCAATTTGGATTTTACCACAAGGCGAGCCGGGCTGGTGTTACTTTACATGTGATCACACTTGACTTTCTATTTCACTCATTTTATGCCTTAATTGTATTTGACAGTACATCTCTTAAATTTAAGAATTTAATAAGGCAATAATACTAGAAATGAATGAAATTCATAAACTCAATTAATTAAATAAAATTGAGTATATAATTTTATCTTGAAGAAAACCTATTACAACGAAAGATTCAAAACTTGGGCAACATGCCCTTACATAGAAATTAGAAACTTTAAAAAAAAAAGAACCTAACTAATATTCATGGTTTTTATTTAATTTAATTCCTTGAAAAATAAAAGGATGGGGTGAACACATTGCCTAGTAGATCTTTCTAAACATTTAAATCATTATTTCAATTCAAACAAACCAAGCAACTCAAAAACTTTTCTACATTAAGCTATTCAAACAAATTTCTTGTTTATGGTTGACATTAAGACCGAAAGAGTTTAATCTCTGTGTTCCACATCGTTGGGACAGAGAATCACTTTTGGAAACTCAAACCCCAATATCTATGCAGTGGGATCACTCTTGGAAACCCAGTTCAAAATCATTAATGGTAAACCGGCAAGCCGGATTGGGGTGGAACACACACGATGATGCTATGCAACCCATCATCGCATCGATATGTGGTTAGGATCATTATTTAATCTTTTTTTAGTGACAAAACACACAATATTAGATTAAACCATCAATATAACATACACAAAACATGAATCATTAAATATTTATTCATGGCACAATTCATGCATATCATGCATCATTATTCTTGATTTCTAAACATGTATAACATGTATATTCATGGCACATCAAATAAATGAAGCACACATATTAAAACATATATTCAATCAATCAACTTCAAAACATCAACACACATGCAAAACTAATTCAAATTGAAATAAAGAAGTAGAAGTTAGAAATCACTTCCACCTTAAATAAATCTCTTCTGCACACTTCTGAAATCCGATAGAGTTTCGTTACTTCAAAGCTTCCAAGTACTCAAGAACTCTCAAGAACACTCAATAACACTCAAGAACATTTCAAGATTACTCAAGATTTGAGGGGGTTGCCAAGAAGAAGGCCAAAGGGAGTCAAGAGGGACTAGTATCCTCTTGATTTGGGATGAAAACAATGAGAGCACTAGGAATCCTTTATATAGAGTTTAAAATAACATAGAATGGTAAGTTTGTGGTGCTATAACTGGGTTGGGGGAAAGTGGTCAAACAAGGGGTCAACCTGTCTCCGGTGCAATCCCTGGCTAGAGTTTATCCTACCCTATCGTTCTCCTTGTAGGAAACTTGCCAATTATTCAAAATTTCGTGTCTCCGGTGCAATCCCTGGCTAGAGTTTATCCTACCCTATCGTTCTCCTTGTAGGAAACTTGCCAATTATTCAAAATTTCTTGCCTCCCAAGTATAGGAAAATAACAAGTGTATTTGGATAATTTTTTTGGAATTTAGAAAAAAAAAATTTGGATTTTATTCTTATTTTTTTGTGATTTTATTTAAGATTTTTTGGTTGTTTTCTCATTTTATTTTCGGAGCCTCATATCTGGGCCGTCGGATAATCCTCGATCGTGATGGTCAGATCTTCGTTTGTGCTACTTTGATTTGGACGCTCTGATCAACCTCGAGTGTAGGAACGGTTCGCAATCAATCGAAATCTTCTCAGATCTAAACCGTCAGATCATCCTCAAGTGCAGCACAGTTCGTGATCAACTAAAACGTATCAGCTCTGGACCATCAGATGTTCCTTGATCGCGGTGTGCGGATCTCGTTCGCGATCACCAAACACAGCTTTGATCTGGACGCTTGGATCGTCCTCGAGCGCAGCACGTTCGCGATCAACGAATGCGCCTACGTCGTGAGCCGTTGGATCTGATGGATTGATCATGGGCCATTGGATCTTGATGATTCGATGCATCCGGGCACTGGTTTGGTTTTGATCTCGTTCGTTGGATCGGGCAGATTGATTGTGGACTGTTGGATCTCGATGATTCGCTGCATCCAAGCATTTGGTGCAAACTTGATCGTGGTCGTGGAATCTTAGATCGTGCGAATTACATGTTTCTGGCCGTTGGATGTAGTTTCTATTACCAAAATTACCTTCCAAGGTTGCTATTATCCAAAACTTGCTAATTATACACTTTCAAATTAATGTAAACATGGTTTATTGCAAATGTCCTTCTATTTTATTAACTTGCTAATATTTTCCCCTTTCTATTTCTTTAATATTATATTTATTTTATATTGGTCTATTTCTTTAATATTTTTAATGCCAACAATTTAATAATTTACATTTTTCATTTCTTCATATATTCTTTTTATGTATATTTATTTCTATTCTTATTTATTAAGAAATGAAAGCAACTCTTTATATTTCATAATTAATTCTACTTAAGTGACATTTTCACTTAAATATCAAATTAAGGCTTCATTTCCCTACCCATAATTTGTACCCAAAAGTTTCTTAAAATCTTCAAAGTTGATTCACTTTACGTCTTTCATTTAATTTTATTTAACTTATTTATTTTTAATTATTTGACAAATTTTTGGGTTATTACAACCTACCCTCCTAAAAAGAATTTCGTCCTCGAAATTTATACTTATTCACTTGTGCATCGTTTTGTCAGGTATTTCTAGTAAATAGTTTGGTTTTGACTAAGTTGGTATGCCCAAGGGTTTTGCTACTTTAATAGGCTAACACTTATTTAAAATGGTACACTAGGAGTTCTTAAGGAAATAAATTTCATTAATAGAGATAATTGGTACAAAGTCTTATTTCAAGTCAAAATTCATAAATGCTAACATATAACAATCTTAAACTAATGGACTCCCTACTATTACTCATATTCAAAATTAGTTCATTTGTCCTAACATTGGACTATGAGGCTTTTTATTGAGGATCTTGATCTTCCTGAGCTTCCACAATGAACATTCTAGTTTGGTTCTCACCATAACCCTTATTGTTTTGTTGCTGAGGAGCCTAAGCAGGTGTAGTTGGACAATCTCTTGCAAAATGACCCCTTTGTCTGCACACATAGCACAACCCTTGTCTCCTAGCCTGCTTCTTTTGTTCTATTTCATTTTGGTGAGTTTGTTTTTGTTTTTTGCTTTCCTTCCCCGCCTTTGGATCACTTTCTAGTTTATTATTTTTATTCCTTACAGATCGTTTGAAAGGGATATCCTTTTTTATTGAATTGATCTCAACAATCGTTCCTTTGAGCATGGTTAGTCTTAGAAGAACGACTAGCTCGTTGATTCCCACTCTTAGTTCAGTCTGAACCTCAGGCTGTGACTGTAGAGCCCTCATCACCTGCTCGACCACCTATCGAGTGATTTCTACCATTATTTCTGGTGATAGGATGGAAGCTGCTGCCACGTCTGCCCCTTGGTTACTCTAATCAGGTGTATTGGTGTTTTCTTGGATTTTGTCCATTATCTACTTGCCAAAGCTACTTAAGTAGCCGACAAGGTATCAAAGACGTTTCAAATAGGACATTCATCTAGGGTACTCACCCATCTTTTCTTATTTTCGGGATACTAAATGTTTTTTCAGACTTGAGCAATGGTCATCTTTCCTACATCATATGTTGTATTTGTTTCCTCAAGTTTTCGTTCCGTTCATACTATCATGACTCTAGATTCATGTCTCTAAGTCCTCGTTTTATTCAATAGCCTATAGGATTTTCTTCTCGGTTCTTTTCATGCATGGGTACAGGATTTGGTCTCAAAGCAAATAAGTGTTACAACATGCATATCACACAATCATACAGTCAATCTAGCACAACAAGGTTCTAAGCTTCCACCTAAGCATTCAGGTTCAAGTGTTTCATACCACTCTACCCCTTCCACTTAGGTTTTTACCTAGAATAGAGCCGCACCCAAATAATTTTGCAAAGTGCTCGATAACTAAGGTTCCCGAGCCCACTATACTCCACCGTCTGATACCAGGGAGCATAGGGAAACCCGTTCTACTAGAGTTACCGATCATTCACCACACATGGTCCATCATTCTCCGAGTCCAGGCTACCTCCAAATCCCTGAATTCCTATGCATCCCATACTACATAGAAACTGAAAGATACAACAACTTCCCGGTCTCTTATCCTAATCAAACAATTTTTTGTTTTTACACAAGTTTTCGTTTCTAGCCTATACTCTAGAGATTTATGCTTTTGATCCACTGTGCCACCCCTGGCTACACCACATTTCTACCTAGGGTCTTTCTCTGGACCTAGGGTTCAATCTGGTTGACTCACAACCTTTGTCTAGTTAAGATACCATAAATGGCATTTTTTTTTACTTCTATTCACTTTCTTTCCCAAATTTTCCACCTTCTAGTTTTTTTTATAAAGAATAAGAGTGTTCTTCAACTCTGACTACTCATATAAGCTGGTGGGACAACCTCCAGATTGGGCGGTGAAATCGAAGTCTGCTTAACAACTGCGCTTTCTAGGGCGGGATAACCCACCTCCCTTTCAATGTTTGGCTTTATTCGGGACAAGGCTTACCCACTATCAGCTCAACTTGTAGTTTTTGTATCCAAACAAAACATTCCAAAAATATATACTTCCTTTTTGAAAATAATTTCTAAAACATTTTTCAATTTCAAAAATTAAATTGAAACCTTAATTTGAGTTTCAATTCAAGATAGTGCATTCAAGATTCAATTCAATTCCAAGTGAAACCTTAATTTGAGTTTCTAATTCTTGTCAAACAACTAATGTTTGACTTTCTAATTCTAGTCCAAGGAATTTAAGATTCAATTCAATTCAAAATGAAACCCTGATTTGAGTTTCTAATTCTAGTCAAACAACCACAGATTAACTCTCTAATTCTTGTCCAATACATCTACTAACTAAGCTTTGATACCACCTTTATAACACACCATCCTCCAAGACTTTCAATTTACCACGAGGCGGGCAAGGCTTGTGTTACTTTACAAGTGACACACACACTTGACTTTCTATTTCACTCATTTCATGCCTTAATTGTATTTGACAGTACATCTCTTAAATTTAAGAATGTAATAAGGCAATAATACCAAAAATGAATGAAATTCATAAACTCAATTAGATAAATAAAATTGAGCACATAATTTGATCTTGAAGAAAAACTATTACAGCAGAAGATTCAAAGCTTGGGCAACATGCCCTTACATAGAAATTAGAACTTTAAAAAAAAAGAACTTAACTAATATTCATGGTCTTCATGTAATTTAATTACCTAAAAAATAGAAGGAAAGGATGAGCACATAGCCCAATGGATCTTTCTAAACATTTAAATCATTATTTCAATTCAAACAAACCAAGCATATGAAAAACTTTTGTATATTAGGCGATTCAAACAAATTTCTTGTTTATGGTTGACATTAAGACCAAAAGAGTTTAATCCTTGTGTTCTACATCTTTGGAAGAGAGAATCACTTTCGAAAACTCAAACCTCAATATCTATGCAGTGGGATCACTCTTGGAAACTCAGTTCAAAATCATCCATGGTAAGCTAGCAAGTCAGATCGGTTGGAACACATACGATGATGCTATGCAGCTCATCATCGCGCTAGTACGTGGTTACGATCATTATTTAATCTTTTCTTAGTGAGAAAACACACAATATTGAATTAAACCATCAATATAACATACACATAACACAAATCATTAAATATTTATTCATGGCACAATTCATGCATATCATGCATCATTATTCTTGATTTCTAAACATGCATAACATGTATATTAATGGCACATCAAATAAATAAAGCACGCATATTAAAACACATATTCAATTAATCAACTTCAAAACATCAACACACATACAAGACTTATTCAAATTGAAATAAAGAAGTAGAAGCTAGAAATCACTTCTACCTTAAATAAATCTCTTCTGCACACTTCTGAAATCCGGCAGAGTTCCATTACTTCAAGGCTTCTAAATACTCAAGAACACTCAAGAACAGTTCAAGATTACTCAAGAACTGAGGGGATTGCCAAGAAGAAGGCCAGAGAGAGTCAAGAGGGACTAGTATGCTCTTGATTTGGGATGAAAACAATGAGAGCACTATGGGTCCTTTATATAGAGTTTAAAATGGCATAGAATGGTAAGTTTGTGGTGTTCTTCTTGTAGGAAACTTGCCAACCATTCAAAATATTTTGCTTCCCAAGTATAGGAAAATAGCAAGTGTATTTGGATAATTTTTTTGGAATTT
The DNA here is from genome assembly GCA_030144865.1 of Tinospora cordifolia. NCBI lineage: Eukaryota > Viridiplantae > Streptophyta > Magnoliopsida > Ranunculales > Menispermaceae > Tinospora > Tinospora cordifolia. The sequence continues at coordinate 11,297 of JAJIYU010005960.1, read as the reverse complement.
AGAAACAATTTTTTTGGATTTTATTCTGATTTTTTGTAATTTTTTTCTGATCTTTTAGTTATTTTCTCGTTTTATTTCTGGAGCAGCAGATCTGGACCATCAGATCACCCTCAATCACGGTGGGCGGATCTTCGTTTGTGCGGCTTTGATCTGGACGCTCGGATCAACCTCGAGTACAGCAACGGTTTGCAATCGATCGAAAATGTCTTAGATCTAAATAGTCAGATCATCTTCGAGATCAACACGGTTCTTGATCAACTAGAACGTATCAGATTTGGACCATCAGATCTTCCTTCATCACGGTGTGCAAATCTCGTTCGCAATCACCAAACACGGCTTTGATCTGGACGCTTGGATCATCCTCGAGCGCAGCACATTCGTGATCAACGAATGAGCCTGTGTCGTGAGCCTTTGGATCTAATGGATCGATCGTGGGCTGTTGGATCTTGATGATTCGGTGCATCCGGGCACTGGTTTGGTTTTGATCTCGTTTGTTGGATCGGGCAGATTGATTGTGGACTGTTGCAGACTTGATCGTGGCTTTGGGATCTTAGATTGTGCGAATTACACGTTTCTGGCCATTGGATGCAGTTTCTATTACCAAAATTACCTTCCAAGGTTGCTATTATCCAAAATTTGCTAATTATACACTTTCTAATTGATGTAAACATGGTTTATTGCACATGTCCTTCTATTTTATTAACTTGCTAATATTTTTCCCTTTCTATTTCTTTAATATTATATTTATTTTATATTTTTCTATTTCTTTAATATTTTTACTGTCAACAATTTAATAATCTACATTTTTCATTTCTTCATATATTTTTTATTTATATTTATTTCTATTCTTATTTCTTAAGAAACGAAAGCAACTTTTTAAATTTCATAATTAATTTCACTTAATTGACATTTTCACTTAAATATCAAATTAAGGCTTCATTTGCCTTCCCATAATTTGCACCCAAAAGTTTCTTAAAATCTTTAAAGTTGATTCACTTTACGTATTTCATTTAATTTCATTAAACTTATTTATCTTTAATTATTTGACAAAAGTTTGGGTTATTACAACTAGACACCACAACAAGCATGGAACAAACACAAGCCTAATTTGTCTCATTTGAGGGTATTTGGCATTATTGCCTATGCCCATGTACTTGATCAGCATCACTACAAGCTTGATGAAAAGAGTAAGAAGTACATTTTTATTGGCAATGATTTTAACTTGAAACCATACAAGCTTTACAACCCAAGCACCAAGAAGGTCCAAATTAGCCTTGATGTTGATTTCGATGAAGAAGCATCATGGGACTTGGCCGCTTAAAGTGAAGATTTTGATTTTCTTTTATTTTATGAAGATGCAGAAGAAGAAGTTGTTCAAAAGATTGCTGCTCCACCACTAACTCCTACTCCTACACCTAGACAGACATCACTAGAAGTAGGCTCCAATGAAAGACCACGGCATATGATGACTTTGAGTGACATCTATGAAGAAACATGTGAATTAACTCTTTGTTTTCTTCTTGCTAATGGTGAACCCATAGGTTTTGAAGAAGCAGTGCAAGACATAAAGTGGGTGCATGCCATAGATGAAGAAATTGAGGCCATCAAGAAAATGACACATGGGAACTTGCAAATTTTTCTACAAGTCACAAAGAGATTGGTGTCAAAGGGGTGTACAAGGTGAAGAAAAATGCTAGCAGTCAAGTGATAGATACAAAGCTTGACTAGTGGCAAAGGGGTATACTCAACAATACAACATCGATTATGATGAAGTCTTTACTCCTATTGTTCAATGGAAAATTATCAAACTTCTCATTTCTTTAGCTACTCATAAGGAACGAAAGATCTTTCAAATGAATGTCAAATCTACTTTTTTGAATGGTTCTTTTTAAGAAGAGATTTATGTGCAACAACCTTTAGAATGCATTTTGAAAGGACATGAACATAAGGTCTTAAAGTTGAAGAAAACTCTATATGGCTTGAAGCAAGCACCGAGGGCATAGAATACAAGAATCGATATGCATTTTAACACCTATGAATTTTGTACGAATTTCAAATAAAATAATTCGTTTGAAATTTATAACATTTTCAGATATAAACTGTGTAAATAAAATAAATTAATTGAAAAACCTTGGTATCCAAGAATAAATAATAAAAACATATATACATGCACATATATACACGGATATATGAATTAGATAAATATAAGTATATAAAAATATTTGTTATGGTTGTAATATATATATATATATATATATATATGTATGTATGTATGTATGTATATAATATTATACAATATGTGTTTGAATAATATGTGGGTGTTAAAATAATATCGTATTATAAGAGTATGTATAAAGAAATATATACATAATAGAATGTAAGTGTAAATTTTTAACTTTTTTATTTAATAAAAAAAATGTCGTATGCTTATGTTTATCTAATATAAGTATAACATTATGTAAGTGTAAATTTATAATAGTATTACATAAATAATTGTATGTGTAATAGTAAAAATCATAAAAGTATAAATTGTAACATTTATTTGTAACATTGTATAATATAATAATAATAATAATAATAATAATAATAATAATAATAATAATAATAATAATAATAATAATAATAATTACTATATTTATACTTTATGGAATAATATATAACCTGAATATATATATTTTGATAAAGAACATCAAGGACTTTGAAACCCTTTCAGTCAAATTGACAACTGTAAACAAAATATTATTTGAAATGCCTAATGATTTACAAGTGTTTGAATTTGAATGTGTTATTAATGCTAAATTAGTAATTTAGTGGTTTGAAAAAGATCTACTAGGCAATGTGCTCACCCTTTCCTTCTATTTTTCAAAAAATTGAATTACATGAAGACCATGAATAATAGTTAAGTTTTTTGTTTAGAAAGTTTCTAATTTTTATGTAAGGGCATGTTGACAAAGTTTTGAGTTTTCTGCTTTAATAGTTTTTCTTCAAGATTGAATTATGTACTCAATTTTATTCAATTAATAGAGTTTATGAATTTCTTTTGTTTCTTATATTATTGCCTTATTAAATTCCTAAATTTAATTTATGTGCTCTTAAATATTGTTAATTCATGAAATAATTGAAATAGAAAGTTATGTACTTGTAAAGTAATACTAGCCTGGCCCTCCTTGTGGTAAAGTCCAAATTGAAAGTCTCTGGGGTTGGGGTGTTACAAGCGTGATATCAGATCCTAGGCTTTAGGTGCCTTGGGCTAAAAATAAAAAGTCAAGCCTAAATATGTGTTAATTAGGCTAGAAATAGAAAATTAAACATTAGTTGCTTGACAAGAATTAGAAACTCAAATTAGGGTTTCACAATGAGTTGAATTGAAATTTTAATGCCCTACCTTCTATTTTTGAAAATTGAAAATTATTTTAGAAAGTGCTTTCAAAAAACGAAAGATATGTTTTGAAATGTTTTGTTTGGATGTAAAGACTACAAGTTGAGCTAATAGTGGGTAAGCTTTGTCCCGAGTAAAACTAAAAATTGAAAGAGAGGTGGGTTATTCTGCCCTAGAAAGCGCGATTGCGAAGTAGAATTTGCTCTCGCTGCCCGATCTGGAGGTTGTCCCACTAGCTTATATGAATAGTCGAAGTTGAAGAACACTTTTAATTTCTATAAAAGAAAATTAGAAGGAGAAAAAATTAGGGCAAGAAACTGATTAGAAGTTGTAAAAGATGCCAAATGTGGTATCTTGACTAGATAGAGGTTGTGAGTCAACCAGATTGAACCCTAGGTCTAGAGGGAAGACCCTAGGTAGAAACGTGGTGTAGCCATGGGTGGCATAGTGGTCAAAAGCATAAATCTCTAGGGCATAGGCTAGAGATTTAAACTTGCGTGAAAACAGAAAATTGTTTGATCAGGACACGAGACAAGGAAGCTTCTGTATCTTTCGATTTCTGTATAATATGGGATGCATAGGAATTTGGGGGTATGGAAGAAGCCTGGACTTAGAAAATGATGGACCATGTGTGGTGAATAATCGTTAACTCTGGTAGAACAAGTTTCTCTATGCTAGCTGATATGGGACGGTGGAGTATAGTGGGCTCGGGAACCTTAGTTATTGAGCAATTTGTGAAACTGTTTGGATGTGACTCTATTCTAGGTAAAAACCTAAGTGGAAAGGGTAAGTGGTATGGGATACTTGAATTTGAAAGCTTAGGTGGAAGCTTGGAACCTTGTTGTGCTAGCTTGATTGTATGATTGTGGGATATGCATGCTTTACTGCTTATTTGCTTTGAAGACCAAATCCTATACCCATACATGAAGAGAACCTAGTAGAAAAACCTTTAGGTCATTGAACAAATCAAAAACCTACAGACATGAATCTAGAGTCATGATAGTACAAAAATTTGACGAGACAAATACTGACAAGGTGTTAAATTTATAGAAAATGGCTAGAAAAAAAAAGATACGCTACTCGATCCACCACCTTTGATGAAATCGAGCCACGAGAACAAGAACTACCTGCTTGAATGGAGGCATAGATGGAGGCCACGATGAATGAGATGTCACAGAGGGCGTTGGATCAACTATTGAGGGCACTTCCATAGATAATCCCTTAGGTGGCACCACAGCCTCAAGTACCTAAACCTATCCAGGTTTAACAGCCAACGCCTATGGCCCAAGATTCCAAACATCAGAGGGTTCAGGAGGGATTGGAGGATGAGAAACAGAGGAAGATGTCGATAGAGCTATAGAAGTTCCATCCTCCTTCATTTGATGGTACTACAGATTGCATCTCGGCAGACCACTGGTACCAAGAGATGGAGGAAATTCTCAATGACTAAAGGTAACTGGGTCAATACGGGTTACACTGGCTACACACGACTTCAAAGGACTAGCCAGAAGTTGGTGGCGAATGATGAAGATGGACCCTAATACAAATATTGATGCTATGAGCTGGGAGAACTTCACAGAGATCTTCTACGAAAAGTTTTTTTTAGAAGCAACTTTGAGCAAACTATAGGAGGACTTTGTTTGACTGAATCAAAGGGACATGATCGTAGCTGAGTAGAAGAGAAAGTTTACTAAATTGGCCAAATTCTCGCCAGATCTGATCAGGGAGGAGAAAAGGAAGGTCAATCGATTCGAATAGGATCTCAAGATGGAGATCTAAAAGATAATAAAGACTTTAGGCCTAAAAAATTACAAAGACATCATGGAAAAGGCTCTAACTCTAGAACAGGAACTCAACTTGGAGCAAAGGTTGAGGGGGAAGAATAAGAGGCCTGGGATGAAAATAGTCAAGGGGCTCAAAAGAAAAGTAAGAATGGTGGGAATACATCACAAAGTCAAGGGCAGATTAAAGACGAGTCAAAGGAGCAAGCAAAGAGACAAGGGTTGTACTATGTGTGTAGGCAGAGACGCCATATAAGAAGAATTTTTTCAATTGCACTAGCTCAGGCTCCCCAGCAACATTAGAACACTCAGGGAAGAGGTTAGAACGGTCGTCCTCAAGTTAAGCAACAACAATAAAATGCCAATCATGGGTAGAACCAGAGTCGTGGTCAGATCCAGGCCAAAATGTTTGTTATTGAGACTCACGAAGACTCAGTCCATGCAGTGGAAGGTACATTCCTATTGTTCAATGCTGCTGTGAAACTATTGTTTGACTCGAGTGCCTCAAAATCGTTTATTTTTGCGAAATTAGCTGATAGGTTACCACTTGTGACAAAAACACTACCCATGACCTTGAATGCGTCCACACCAATAGGGACCACTATGACTTCAAAAAGAATGTGTAGTTGTGACCTAAGGTTTGGGGATAAACTCTTAACAATCGAACTATGTATTTTACCTTTCTATGGCTATGATGTAATCTTTGAGATGGATTGGTTAGACCAGTACCAAACCCAAATAGATTGTCCTAAGAGACAAGTGACCATAATCCTACCTTCTAGGGAAACCTATAGAATCAATAGGGATATGCAGCAACTACCAAGGAGTCAAAACTTAGCTTTGATGAACTGCTTAAGGCAGAAGAATGAGTTTGAGGAACTCTCTGAAGAGAAACCTATTGAATTAAACAAAATCAAGGACGAGGACATGTGAGTACGAGGACATGTTTCAAGATTGAACTTCACCCTACAACCAACTTATAGCCATACCTCTTTACAGAATGGCACTAGTAGAACTAATCGAGTAGAAGTCTCAACTCGACGAGCTCCAGGAGAAAGGCTTTATCAAGCCAAGTGAGTCACCTTGGGGATCTTCTGTACTGTTCGTGAAGAAGATGGTTCCATGAGACTATGTGTCGACTACAGGAAGTTGAACCAAGCTATAGTAAAGAATAAGTACTCTCTACCAAGGACTGATAACCTATTCGATCAATTGAGAGAAGCCACTCATTTCTCCAAGATTGATCTTAGGTCAAGGTATCATTAGTTGAGAATCAGGGAGTCTGATATATACAAGACCACCTTCAGAATGAGATATGGACACTTTGAGTTCACCGTGATGCCCTTTAGTTTAACCAATGCCCCAGCAACATTCATGGATTTAATGAATCGAGTGTTTAGACAATACCTTGAATAGTTTGTTGTGGTATTCGTGGAAGACATCCTGATTTACTCAAAGACAAAAGCTGAACACTTGGAACACTTGCAGATAGTGTTGGAGACCCTCAGAAGGCACCAATTATATGCCAAGTTTAGCAAGTGGGAATTCAGGATGAACACTGTCAAGTTCTTTGGTTATGTGGTATCAGAAGAAGGCATCTCTGTAAATCCAGAGAAGGTGGAGGTTGTCATGAATTGGAAGCAGCCAAAGATAGTTACAAAGATCAGAAGTTGCTTAGGCTTGGCTCGATACTACAGAAGGTTCCTCCAAGATTTCTCTAAACTAACAGAACCTATGACCAAGCTAAGCAGGAAAGGAGTTAAGTTCAATTGGGATGAGAAGTGCGAACAATCATTCCAAGAACTGAAGAAGAGATTGACTATGACCACTATCCTAGTCACTCCAACCCATGGCGTTACCTTTACCTTTTATACTGATGCATCACTGAGTAGACTGAGAGAGTATTGATGCAAGAAAGACAAGTAGTCACTTATGCCTCACGATAGCTAAAGGTCCAGGAGAAGAACTATCCTACTCACGACCTAGAGTTAGCAGCTAGTAAAGATTTGGAGATACTACCTATATGGCAAGAAATTTGATCTGTTTTCATATCATAAAAGCTTGAAGTACATCTACACCCAGAAAGAGTTGAACTTCAGCAACGGAGATCGATGGAGTTCTCAAAAGATTATGATTTTCAACTACACTACCATCCGAGGAAGGCCAATGTAGTAGCTAATGCCTTAACTAGGAAGTTCAACAAATAGGAGGAAGAGAAAGGCCAAATGTACCAGTTGATTGATGACTTTAGGCTAGTTGTGACTTTAATCGAAGGAGTTACATAGGGCAAGCATGCTGACTTCAGGTTAGATGATGAGAACATCCTAAGGCTTAGGTAAAGGATATGTGCACCTCAAAATAGACAGAGTAAGGAGACCATACTAGACGAGACTCGTCAGACCAAGTATATAATGCATCTAGGTGGAGATAAGATGTACCAGAATCTTAGAAAGGCTTGCTGGTGGAGAGGGATGAAAAGAGACATGGCTAAGCATGTTTTTAAATGCTTAACCTATCAATAAATAAAAGCATAAGACCGAAACCCTTTGGATTGTTACAACCACTCCCTATCCCTGAATAGAAGTGGGATAACATTGCCATGGATTTTTTCAGTGGTTTGCCCAAGAATCGGAAAGGAGAGGATATCTCTATATGCACAAATTGGATCAATGAAATTTCAGGTAAAATAATAAATTGCAAGTTCAAATTTAAACAATTTGAAAAAAAAAATATCTAGAATAAATGCAAAACCTTTCATCACATATAAACGATCAATCTAAAAGAAAGGGGCACAAACCCTATTCAATTAAGTTCAAAAATAAAATGTGCAGAAAAACAATGACAACCTCCCTTGTGACGTTTCACCAAAAGGTCAGAGTCGCCTAGATATAGTCAACTTGCACTGCGTCAACTCTCACGTAAAATAGAAAAGTGGGGTGAGTTTGAGAGCCCAGTGGATCATACCGCATGTCACTAGCATTCTTCAAATCAAAATACAAAACATGCAAATACTTTTATTACATTAGGACATTTCAAATACTTTATTATTTTTTATCGTAATTAAAACCGAAAGGCTTGTGGCCTTGGTGTCCCCTTCATGGCCCGGGAGCAAATTTGAAGGTAACGCCCGAGAGCCAATTACCTTTCGGGACCCTAGTGGGGGTGTGAGGTCCGAAGTGACACCCAAGCCTGCAGTCAGTCTAGTTGACACCAATGATGACACCTAAGGCCGGTCATCACCCCGTTACATGGTTTTTGTCTTAATTTAATATTCTTTGGCTTCACAATTACATTGCAAATCATACAAAATAATACTTCAAAATGTATGTAATTCGTTTGTACTAGCAGTTAAGAATTTAAATCATGGCATGGATTATCTCATATTATCTAAGCTTGTGAGTGTGAAAATTTTCAAACAATCATCATGTTATTTTAGCATCCAATCAAACATTCCAATCAATAGCCACTCAAGAATAAATCCTAGCATGCTCCAAATGCATAGTTAAAATTAAGCAATCATCATGTTTAGGATTTAAAATCCAAACAACACTATGGGGTGCAGTAATCACACCCTTTTATATTTTTATTTTTCGTGTCTCTTGTGCATCCTGGCAGTCCAATACAGAGAAATTACCGCCTTTGGGTCCTTAATCTGCAAATAGAAGTTCTAAAAATAAATTTCTAATTCCTGGCCGCTCACTCTTATAAACTTTAAATATTCTAGGGCTTGGATGCTTTCAAAAACATTTAAAAGATTCGTAAATTATTATATATATTTGAAAATAATTTCTCTGTTATTTTAAGCATTCGCATAGCTTATAATACATAAACAATAATAACTCTCCAAGCCCTCGCAACTTCTTTACAATAAATAAATAATTTAGGGCTTATATGCATCTAAACCTTATTTTCATACTTTATTCAAAAATAGAACCTCTCAAAAATTATTATTTCCATCAATCAAATACCCAAATAATTTAATAAAATCATGTGTAAAGGTATAGCAAAAACAGTGAAAATTTCTTGATGTTGGTCATTCGCAAACTACGAGGCTTCGTAAATATTATCTTTCTTCCATCTCCAATGTCTCCAAAACAACTTCGAAAAACAAATAAAAAACTTGCAATAACATCAAAAAAGATATTGTTGAACCTAAGTCTTAGATATTCTAAAAAAAATGTCGAGCTTTGCAAAATAAGAATAAAGTAAAATAAAATAAAAATGCAAAGTTTCCCATAATATAAATAAAATAAGCTAAATAAAAATTCAAAGCTTCATAAAATAAAAATAAACTAAAGTAAATAAAAATGCAAAGCTTTGTACAATAAAATAAAATATAATAAAATAAATAAAAATGCAAGGCTTCGTATGATAAAAATAAAATAAGCTTAATAATAAAACACAAAGTTCTCGCATTTGTGAGCATTGAATGTAGAGGGATCGAAACTCAAAATCTCGTTTTTCACATTTATGGCCAAGCAAATAACATTCTATGATAATCTAAATGCAAGATTTGTAAATTTGATAGGCTTATACCTTTTCGCTATGATTTATCCCTTTCATTTCCTTTCGAAATTCCGATTCGATGCCCTAAATTTGTTGCAAAACCAAATGCAAACATTGTAATACCTCATTATTTTGTCAACAAAAAAATTATTAATGAAATAAAATTCATTGAGAAAAAATTCTAAAATAATTGAAGGCAAATGAAATCTTAGTATCAAGATGATCTAACTAATGATATAAGGTTAGTGGAATTATCAAATATTAATTAATTAATTTATAATTATGCAAGTAGTGGAACAATTATGGAATTAATTATCCAATATAAAGTAAGTAGAGTGAATTATATAATTATTTGTACCCCTCTAAAAATAAAAATATGAGATAAATACATAGAAATGAAGAAATGAAAAAATATAGAGAAGTATAAATTATTAATTGTTGGCAATATTAAAGAAATAGAAAAAAATATAAAATAAATACAATATTAAAGAAATAGAAAGGGAAAAATATTAGCAAGTCAATAAAATAGAAGGACATGTGCAATAAACCATGTTTACATCAATTAGAAAGTGTATAGTTAGCAAATTTCGGATAATAGCAACCTTAGAAAGCAATTTTGGTAATAGAAACTGCATCCAACGGCCCAAAATCAATCTGCCCAATCCAACGAACGAGATCAAAACCAAACTAGCACTCAGGAGCACCAAATCATCGAGATCCAATGGCCCAAAATCAATTCGCTTGATCCAATGGTCCAAATCTGTTTCGTTGATCGCGAACGAAAATCCGAACACTGCGCTCGAGGTTGATCGTGTGGCCAGGATCTGTGATCGCGTTGTGTTGATCATCTGGTGCTGCGCTCGAGGTTGATCCGAACGTCCAGATCAAAGTCGCACGAATAAAGATTCACACACCGCGATCGAGGTTCATCCGACGGTCCAGATCTAAGGCGCTTTCTTGATCGTGAATCATGTGCTACACTCGAGGAAGATCTGATGGTCTAGATCTGATACATTTTACTTGATCATGAACCGTGCTGCGCTCGAGGACGATCTGACGATCTACAACAATTTCACTAATCACGACCGTGATCTGAGTGCTGCGATCGAAGTTCATCAGACTGTCCAGATTAATGCTCTGATTAAAACGAGAAAAATAACAGAAAAATCTAAATGAAAATCTGAAAAAAATTTCTAAAATTCAAAAATTTGGTTTCTAAATTCCAAAAAAATTATCCAAACACACTTGCTATTTTTCTATACTTGGGAGGCACGAAATTTTGAATAATTGGCAAGTTTCCTATAAGGAGAACACCAAAAACTTACCATTCTATACCATTTTAAACTCTATATAAAGGATCCCTAGTGTTCTCATTGTTTTTATCCCAATTCAAGAGCATACTAGTCCCTCTTAACTCTCTCTGGCCTTCTTTCTGGCAATCCCCTTAGTTCTTGAGTAATCTTAAACTGTTCTTGAGTGTTCTTGAGAGTTCTTGAGTGATTAGAAGCTTTGAAGTAACGTGTAACACCCCAACCCCCATGTTTCTTTGATTTGAGTGTTGGACCTAACCACCGTTCTTTTTGATAGTGGACTTAACCAATATGTGGGTTGGGTCCGTGCTACTTTACAAG
>JAJIYU010005959.1:0-21439 GCA_030144865.1 Tinospora cordifolia | reverse complement strand
TTGATTTGGGATGAACACAATGTGAGCATTAGGGGTCCTTTATATAGAGTTCAAAATAGTGTAGAATGGTAAGTTTTTGGTGTTCTCCTTGTAGGAAACTTGCTAATTATTTAAAATTTCGTACCCCCCAAGCATAGGAAAATAGCAAGTGTATTGGGTATTTTTTTTTGGAATATTTTTGAATTTTTAGAAATTTTTTTTCGAATTTTTCTAATTTTTTTCGTGATTTTTCTGTAATTTTTTATTTTGGTTTTCGGAGCATTTAATCTCAGCCATCTAATCGTTCTCGAGCGGATTACTCGTATCACGATTGTGATCAACGAAAATGTTGTAGGTCGTCAGATCGTCCTCGAGCACAGCACGCCCGTTCGCGATCAATGAAACTCTCATGGACCGTCAGATCAACCTCAAATGCAGCAACAGTTTGCGATCAACTAAAACGTCTCAGATCCGGACCGTCTGATTTTCCTCGAATTTCGCACGCGGTCTCGGATCGATCAATGAAATCAGAGCCTCAAATCTTAGCATTCAGATTGTCCTCGAGTTTCGTACGCAGATCTTCATTCGCGATCAACGAATCTCGCCTGGACCGTCCGATCAACCTCGGGCGCAGCACGTTGGATCGGATGGATCAATCGTGGGCCGTTGGATCCTTATGATTCAGTGTATCAGGGCGCTGGTTTGGTTTTGATCTCGTTCGTTGGATCTGGCAGATCGTTTGTGGATCGTTGGATCTCGGTGATTTGATGCATCCGAGCGCTGGTTTAGTTTTTGATCTTGTTCGTTGGATCGTAGATTGTGTGGATTATGTATTTCTGGCCGTTGGATGCAGTTTCTAATACCAAAATCACTTTTTAAGGTTTCTATTATCCGAAATTTGTTAATTATACACTTTCTAATTGATGTAAACATGGTTTATCCTTTTGTTTTATTAATTTGCTAATATTTTATCCTTTCTAATTCTTTAATATTGTATTTATTATATATTTTTCTATTTCTTTAATATTTTTAATGCCAATAATTTAATAATCTACATTTTCTATTTTTATATATTTTTATTTATTTCATATTTTATTTACAGATAATCATTTATGTAATTATGTAAATTTTTCTATATACATATTCCTATAATATGTAGTATTAACATTCATTTTGCTAACACACATATTATTCATACACACATTAACCTATATATATATATATGTGTGTGTGTGTGTGTGTGTGTGTGTGTGTGTGTGTGTATATACTTATTTCTTTTTTTTTAATTTCTTAAGTAACTTTTTAAATTTTATAATTAATTCAACTAAATTGAAAATTTTATTTAATAATCAAATTAAGGTCTTATTTGCCTATTTTATATTATATCTCTAATATATATTATTTTTCATTTGCCAACCCACAATTTGCACCCAAAGATGTCTTAAAATCTTTGAAATTATTTCACTTGACTTATTTCATTTAATTTCCTTAAACTTATTTATCTTTAATTATTTGACAAAATTTTGGGTTATTACATATTATTTTAGTCTTGAATGTGAAGCATGATTTATGATTAATGTTTTATGATATTAGAAGTATGCTAGGGATGTTATGATGCTTGATTCTATGATTGCTTGCCAACTTAGACAGCATGTTATATGAATTCGACCATTCAATATTACATCAGTATTATGCCATATATGAATTTAATTGTATGAAATGATCTAAGTGACTGTAGCAAGATTAATGATTTGTTAGCATGAGTATATGCTTACATACACTAAAATATTGAGATTAATAGTGCATGCTAATGGTCATTAAATAAAGATAATTAAGAGTCTAACCATGTATCGGGGCAATGATACAAATACCATGACAGTAGTCTGGTGTCATCATGGGTATCTCCCCATCATAGGCAAGTGTTCATGCTACAATGGCAATAGATGAAATGGGACTGAGGATCGAGTGAGATCTCACTCCAAGGTTGTGTCATGATAAGAGTTCGAACACAGGCGGACATTGAGGAGATTCCTTTCAGTCTTAACGTCAAGCTAAATAATTGAAGTGCTTGAAACGCCTAATGAATTATAAGTGTTTGTATGTTTTACATCATTGACTTTGATAATGTTTGAAATTTGTTGTATATGATCCACTAGGCTCTTGAGTTCGCCCCATTAATCTATTTTTCAGGGAATTACTGACGATACTTACTCACAGGCAAGTAATTGGAGACCATTGAAGTAGTTTAATACAATCCATTGTTGAGGTAGTATAAGAGTACAAATTTATTAATTTTTTATAGTTGTAGGGCATAGGACCCCCATCTAAATCATGTTTGGTTGTTTTATTTATCGACTTCGACCATGTGGCCAAGTATTTGGTTATTGAGTTATTTAAATTTGGGCCATAGGGCCAGTCTTTCATTATTTATGAGTTTTGTTTAATTATCACATCGTCCACATGTTCTAGTCAAGCATATTATTATTTTTTATGTTTCTGCACTTTAATGTTTTATTGGGATGGTTGTGAGCAAGAAGGAATATAAGTGATGTTCCAGTTCTCGAATATTGAAAGTGGGAATAACCGCATATTTGACTTGATTCCATCTCGAGGTGAGAGACGAAAATGCCCAGTCAGTAGCGTTGGTAACAGGATTTGGGGGTCGAGGTGTTACACAAACCCAATTAGTACGACCAAGTACTATAATAAGGCAACAACTGGTCTTGTTCAATAATGCAAACTCCATCACTAGTCACTTGAAAAATTAGAAATGGGATGAGCTCAAGAGCCCAGTGCATCAGGCATGGTGCATCTCAAACATTACTAAAGTCAAAATACATAACATACACACACTTGTCAAACATTAGGCGACTCAGATAGTTCAATTGTTTTGGATTGTCGTTAAGACCAAAAAGACTATCCTCGGTATCTCCCTATTGGTCAGGGATATAATCCAGAGGTAATGCTCAAGGGTTGGTTACCTATTCAAGACCCTAACTTATGAGTGAGGTCTTCTATTACTATCAGTCTCATCTAACCACTATCGTCGACCATCATACTAGTGTCAAAAAATGAATGTGAGTTGGGGACATCCATGATGACACCAAATGGTTGGTCATCTCCTTGGTATGTAGTTAAAATTCTTAATCATCTTTCTTAAGTGAGACAACACCTTTTCAATATCTAGCATCTTCAATATCCTCAAAATTCAAAGGTATGTATACATGAAATATTTTGAAAGCAAGTAATTATTTCTAAGGTCATACAAGTTATGTTATTCAACAAACAATACTTACAACATATTTTTGAGCAATATGATTACTTAAGTATCTTTGAATAGTATTATCATACTTTGGGTCATACAACATGCTATCAATAATATATTATAGATGAAATTATCCAAACATTTGATAATCACATCCTAGCATGCTTTCAAGTATAAAATCAATATAAACAAACAATCTTGCTTTACATTTAAGACTAAAATAATACTTAAGAGTAGAGTAATCATTTTTACCTCAATAATTGATTTCTTTATATCTTTATGTTGTTATTTCAATTCGTCTTGAGCCTTCAACCTTTAAGATTTAAACTATTGGCCTTAGAGATTACAACATTCTATAACGTTTTAAAACATGATTTAATGCCTCTTTACCCAATATAATCTGTAATGTATAAAGAATGGCCTATTAGAAGGGTCAAAGTGTTGATTTGTCTCTGTGTATCGTGATAAAGAAAAGGGTACCGCGCCAACTAGAAGCATAATTAAGACACGAGGGGAAAACCAAAACGCATTACCCCGGTAATCAATTAGGTTACCGTGGTAACCAAAATAGAATTAAAGAAAAACGTTACTGTATCGCGATACTCTATGGTGGTAACCAGAGTGAAAAAGCTTAAAAAGGTTGCACTATCGTGGTAATGAATGATATTACCATGGTAATTAGAATGTAAATCACTGTATGCGAAACTAGAAAGGGATGTCATAGTAGTAAAATGAATTACCATGGTAACTAGATCACAATCATGTAAACATGATGCTTTTCTTCCATCCCTTCTTTTCCCATGAATTTAACACCCTAATACCCTCAATTTAATGTCAAAATATGAGAGTTAGACATTTGAACGGATAGAAGTGTTAAATTAACATTTTTGCAACTCGTTTGGAATAACTTGTTGATGAGCAATATTATAATAACGACTCCTTGGATTCTTTTGAATGGCTTCAAACTTTGTTTTAATTGTGGAAAACCAATATGAATCTCAGGGATTGCTAGAAAACTAATTCTCATGAAGGTAAAGAAAAGAAATGCATATTAAAGTTTTAGAACAAGTTACCTTCAAGCTCGCTTAATAAGAGTGTTATGGCCCAAAACCTCAAGCTTGGCCTATTGTTCTTCTTGTTTCCTCTTGTGGGATAGTTTGGGAGAGAAGGAGAGAATAGAATTCAACCAAATTGTGAAGAGAATAGGGAATTTCGTAACTTATTTATAGGAGAGGAAAAAAGAGACGTTCCTTTTGGCGTAACTCTTTGTCAGATGGAATTGAATTTACCTAGGATTCCTTGAGATTATCTATAACCCCCTGGCCCTTGGTCCGTGGGCCTCTCAAGCCACGCATGAAGATGCGCACCCATCCGGTAAGAGAAGTCGCAAGACGGTCATCCGTCAAGAGCCGGAGCACTACTAAATTCATCTATCTTCTCTTTTTCTTTCAAGTAATGATAAAATCAATTTAATTAGACATGAATTTTTTTGGAATAAAATTTCTAAGTAAATAAAATGGATCAGTAAAATTACAAATGAAACGAGAAGCTTCAAGTCTACATTTAAACAATTTAAAGATCTCTGAAATAAATCCAAAACATTAAATCACATATAAAATGTTTAGTTCAAAAGAAATAGTACATGTCTTGTTTCAAATTAAATTACAAAAAGGATAGGATATACAAAAAGTCTTTAACAAGATAATTAAGTCTTCCTTAGTATTGGTCGACTCGAGGAGCGTTACATGTCACCTGAAAAAGAAAATTGAGGTGAGCTCGAGAGCTCAGTGGATCATACAACACATTATTAGCATTATTCATACCAAAATACAAAACATGCAAGAACTTTTATTACATTAGAGCATTTCAAACACTTTATTGTTTCTTCTCACAATTAAGATCGAAAGGTTTGTGGCCTCGGTGTCCCCCTCATGATCGTAGAGCGAATCCAAAGGTAATGCTTGAGGGCCGGTTACCTTTCAGGATCCTGATGGGGGCGTGAGATCCAAAGTGACACCTAACCCCTAGCTAGTCTAGCTGAGGACACCCATGATGACACGTAAAAGTCGATCATTGCCTCGGTACGTGGTTTTAGTCTTAATTTAATCTTCTTTAGTTTCACATCACATTGCAAATCATACATCACAATTAATATTTCAAGATGCATATAAGTCACTACACTGAATATTCATGTAATCTAAACATGAAACAAAATAAAAAAATAACATTTCATGTTATCTGAGTATGTAAGTACTGAAATTTTTAAAACAACTAGCATGTCATTTCAACGTTCAATCAAACATTTCCATCAACATTCACACAACAATACAACTAGCATGTTTGTAAATAAGTATTCAAAAAAAAAAATCAATCATTATGATTCATATTTAAAATCTAAATAGTAGTAGAGAGTACGGTAATCACCCCACATTATTTTTCTCAGGTCCCTAGCGCATCTGCGCTGCCCTTCGCCACTCCTTGATTTTTAATCTAAAAAATAAAAATCAATCTATTGCGTCCAAAGCCTCTACAACTCATTCAAATTGAATTTAACTTAGTTTCTTAGGCTTAGATATTTTATTTTATTTATTTTATTTTTAAATAACTCGGGAAGTTTATATATATATATATTTGAAACAAGATCCCTCGCGTGGGTACGCACTATTTGACATCCCCAAAAATATTGTCTTTCACCTCTAATGCATTCAAAGAATAAATATTTTACAAAAATAATTCACAATAGTATTATAAAAAAATGAAACGTAAGTCTTGAGCATTCAAAAAAATGCGAAGGTTTATTTGCGAGGTTTAAAATCCTAAATCTGATAATGCAAGATTTTTCATACGCGCATTCAAACCATAGATATAAAATATGAGATTTCAAAGCAATGATTTAAAAATCCGATGGTTGAGAAAATACAAGAGTTTCCAAAATACTAAATCCAAAAGGTGAGGTTTCTAAACACGAGAGATTAAAAAATACGAAGTCTAAAATACGGATATTAAGGTGAGGGTTTTGAAAACGGGATCGTTGTTTCTCATTCACAACAAGACACACACATCAATCCAAAACACTAAACTATGAACATTGAAATGCAAGGATGTCGAAAATTAAAGGTTATACCACGTTTTGGTGTTGTTCTCCACAGATCTAAGCTTGTGAATCTATTGTGAGGGTTTTAGTGTACTCAAATTATTCCAAAACTGCAACGAAAATCAGACAAATAAGATTGGGGTTTACTATGCAAGAAAAATCAAATCTAGAGCATCATTTTTCGCGAATCTTAGCCTAAAAAATCGAGATCCTCAATTGTTATTCATCCTCTTTTCTTCTTCGTGCAACCATGCACAACATCTGTTTCATTCTTCTTTTCTTTGCACAGAAAACACAACTATTGTAGTCTTCTTCTTCGTCTTGCACAGAAAACGCAACAATAAGCTGCTTTGTTCTTCTTCTTCTTCTTGAACCATGCATGGATCGCGACAACACGCAGCGACACGCAACAGCAACATGTTGCTTCTTCTTCTTCGCTCAAGAACTCACCAACACGCGTTCTTCTTCTTTGTGAACCATGCAAAAATCGCAGCAACAACAAGTTGGTCTTCTTCTTCCTCTGTTCTTCACACAAGCACCAGCAGCTCCTTTATTTTGCGTAGAAAACACACCAGCAGCAAGGTGTTGGTTGGTTCTTCTTCTTTGTGGCACAGGAACGCACCACCAGCAGCAACAGGGACGCAGTAGCAGCTGATCGCAGTTTCGTTCCTCTTCTTCATGTGAGTCTTCGTGCAATGAACACGATAGCTTGTTCTTCTTCTTTTCGATCTTCTTCCTCTATTCTTCATGCCCAAAACACAGATCTCTGTGTTTTCCTTTTTTTTCTTCTTTTCATTCAACACACAGAAATGCACAGGGTGCGTTTCTGTTTGTTGTATTTTTTTGTTGTTCAAAGTTTGAGTGAAGAAAGAAAGAAAAGAAATATAATAAGAATCTCTTTTTTTTTCTTTTCGCCAAATTCGTGCATTTCTTGTTATTTTTTGGGTTTCTATTATATATATTTTTACTTATTATTATTATTATATTTTTCTTTTTTAGTATTAGTATTAGTATTTTACTTATATATACATATATACATACATACATACATACATATATATATATATAAAGTCTCCAAAGTGACGTGTACAAGTGATAAAATTTTGAGGTAGCACATTATCTTTAATATAACCTTATCCTAATTCATATTCATCGTCCTTATAGGCCAGATGTGCGTGAGAGAACATTGGTGATCAGTTTTGATTGAGCATGTGGTTTAAAAGAGAAACTACGATTTTCATACATGCCATGCACTACCGAGATAATGTAAACTAGAACAAATTTTTTTCAAACTATTACAAAATATATAGTGGCTACTCAAGAATTCGATGTTTCATTCTAAAATGAAGCACATCGGAGTTAAATACTATTTTGTTTGAGAAGTTGTAGAAGATGGAAGTGTGGATATGGAAAAAATTCATACAAAGGAGATCCTAGTGAATGTCTTAACCAAATTGATCAATACTGGCAAGTTTGAATGGTATAGGTCCTCATTTGGCCTGGCTAGTACATAAATAATAAGAATTAATAAGAGCAAAAATCTTAATATTGTCACAATGTTTTAAGTGTGAGAATGACAAAAAAAAAGGTAAAACATTGTGATTTGATAGTTGCTTCGAAGAATGGTTGTGAGAATAATGACAATTTATGGGTAGTTGAAAAGTGATTCACCAGGTATGAAGCAGTGTGACAAGGCATAGAATGGTGTGACAAAGCATGTGTGCAAGTTGGTTAATGATGCTTATAAATACCACCATTTGCTTTCTTTCAAACTATTCTATCTTGTTCTTCTTCTCTTCATCTTCTTTTTAGTTCTCTTCTAATTCAAGAGAGACAGAGTCTCCTTGTTTTCTCCTCGAATATAAAAAAGGGATTGTAATTTGTTATTCATAGTAATTCCTTTACATCTTGTTCGTAAATATTTTTCTCACATTGAGATTTTTACTACGTTAAATCTCTATATTTTCTTTATTTTTTAATTTTTTTTTAATTTTATTCTTTAGTTATATAAAACTGCACGCACCTTCTATTCCTTACACAAACTATGTCAATCTCCAAGATTCATTTAAGTGCAGGGAGTGTTTTAGGTTCAAACCTTTTAAAAAAAAAAAAAATTGGGAAAATTTTATATCAAACGCAAAAAGTAAGAAAAGGGTGCATTGCACAGATGCCTAAAATTTGTATTTAAAAAAATAAAAAAAAAAAGCAGTAACAGTACTCGCGTGCCATGACGTTTCTTTCAATTTCGTGCCGCAAAATAGGAAAAATGGGCATTCAAAACTGGGCCTATTAAGCTTTTCTGCTGATAATTAATAGCATAAAAATGAAGTCAATACATAGATAGGCATATACAATTTCTTTTACGGCGAATATCATATAATAATTTATGTAACCAATGACTTTTGGGAGGTCACAGCTAACTGATATTCGATGATCGACGGAGGAATTACGCACTTCTCTTTGATGATCGAAGAAAACCCAAGCAATTACGTGACTGGCACCCTCTATGATTGAAGCCTTCTCCCTCTGCCGCTCTGCTCCACCAATCTATTTTTATTTTTAAAAAGTGAAGAAACTGGGGCCTGCAAATTGCATTTTAGCTGCGATGGAGTAGGAGTTTGGAAAATAAGAAAAAGAGAGGAGACGCCGCTTGTGAAATATCTTGTCTTCCGTGGCATATGGACCGAATGGAAATTGCGCCGAGACTTCCGCGATCACGACCCTCGCCCTCTGCACCCTCTCCCTGGTCCACACCAAAGTCAAGGTATTAGGTTGGACCTTTGAAGTCAACACGGTTTAATCAAACACCACATCATCTCTCACCACCACGTGGATCAATCACCACCCCATCACTGATTCTACTCTTTTTCGGCTACGACACGTTTTGCGGACGTTGTGTAGTTAAAAGACTTCCGGGAGTAGAGAATATGGATGCGGGCCCACCCTAATGGCTATTAGCTAGGTCGCGGCGCCTCTTTTTTTATTTTTATGATTTCTTTATTTCTTTATTTAAAGTGACGGATGGCGGGGTCTGGAGTGGTGGTGCGTTGTCAACATGTCAGCACATGAGAAAAAGAGGAACAAAGACTCGTTAGATCCCTCTCTCTACTAGCTCTGTAAGCACATTTGGGTTTCAGAGATCTTGATACCTTTTTGGAGCCGATTAATTGTGTTTCGGTTCAATTCGATTACATGGTAAGTTATCGGTTACGGCAGGTTCAGGTGGAGACGATCGCATATGGAGGAGTATAGGTGGAGATGATTGTTGAATTGCGGAGAGTGGTTTTGTTGGGATTTTTAGCGGGAAGCGATGTCGACGGAGATTGAGCATCATTCGGTGTCATTGGGAGCGCTTCTGAAACGGGAATTGCAGAATGAGAAGAGGATTGAGAAACCAGACGTCTTGCACGGACAGGCGAGTCAGAGCAAGAAAGGCGAGGACTTTACGTTGCTGAAGGCGGAATGCCAAAGAGTACCTGGCGACGGTTCTACTACATTTTCGGTTTTTGCTGTAAGTGATGATGATTGTTGTTGACTTGAGTTTCCGTTGTTGGATTTTGGATTTGTTTGAGTTGCGACCTTTGAATTCATTTAAATTTGGGAACAATCTGAGGGTGGGAGTTGAAGGATTTATTTTTATTTCCACCTACGAGAGCGAGACATAGATTAGGCGTGTTCATCTTTAAGTCTCTGTTGTTACTCAAAAAGGAGTTGAAAATTTTGTTGATTTCGTCCTAAGGAAACGCTTCACTTCATTGTCATGAGTTACTGACCATTGCCAAAGGAATAGAGCAATGCTTACACTTTTACGTGGAACATATCCTTCAGAGAGCCATGTAATTGTTGACGTCTTTTTAATTCTCAACTATTTTAATTATTTTGTGTGTTGGGCATACAAGTGTTTCAATATTAACCTGAAGCCTATGAGGACGGGGAAGAAAGAAAGAGAATATCTTGCCGAGTGCTACTACGTCTAACACTTAAATATTTTGTGTCCTGGAACATCTCCTCTGGATGTTTGATAATGAAAGAGGATACCTTTAACAGCACCCTTATTGTTATTATTATTACTGCGGTTACTATTATTATTATTTTTGGGTGGTCAAGTTTACATTAAGTTCTTCTTCCCTCCTGCAGCTGTTTGATGGTCACAATGGATCTGCGGCAGCTATTTACTGTAAGGAGAACCTTCTAAGTAATGTACTGGGCGCCATTCCTTCACATCTCAGCAGAGATGAATGGTTATCAGCATTGCCACGGGCTTTAGTGGCAGGTTTTGTAAAAACGGATAAAGATTTTCAAGAGAAAGGTATGTTCTATTATAGTAGATGGATGCCAGCACACATGTTAGCCAGTAATGTTCTGTGTTTAGTGATTGCTACCTGTCTACCAACCTTGCATTTTATTGGGAGGGGGTCCAATTTGTGACAATTGTTGTGTGATTGGTGCCAATGATGATTGTCACTTATCATGTTCCTCATGATCAGCTCATCAGATATTATACATTATATTGACACTAATTCAACAATTCACTATTCTAATCATTCTTCAAGTTGTTTCATCCTGTAATGTACTTTCTCTGGATGGCTTTCCAATTGCAGCTACTTCAATTTTTTTTTTTTTTTTTTTTCAGTTTTAGTGCGTCATGTAATCCACTTTGTCTAATGTTGTTTGTTATTCAGTTGTAGATTTTTATATACACTAGTTTAGTACACTACATATTTTTAAGGGAACTGATCTTTCTGTTTGCAAGAATTTTACAAGGCGGTGATTTTAAGTTTAAAGGGATTGTTGTATTTCTTTCAGCAAAATCATCTGGAACAACTGTCACCCTTGTGATAATAGACGGTTGGGTAATTACTGTTGCATCAGTTGGTGATTCCCGTTGTGTGCTTGAATCTGCTGACGGTGCAGTATATTATTTGTCAGAGGATCATAGGCTTGAATTCAATGATCAGGAGTAAGTCATTAGATTAATTTGTTTTATACCTTTTTTTAGAAATGTGTTGCCTGTTCACATGGTCATTAATCTTTTATGCATATCCAATAGGGTGGAGCGAATAACAAGAAGTGGGGGTGAAGTTGGTCGTCTTAATACTGTTGGTGGCACAGAGGTATCTCTATTTACAATTACAACACAAAAATGAACAGCTGGATTTTTTTTATTGGGCCTTCCATTCTTCATAGCATGCTTTGGATGCAACAAGTTCCCCCCTCCATTTTTAATTTGTGAGTGATATTAATAATATTTGGAAATGTAGTGTTTACTCTAATTTAATGACTTTGATACATACTAAAATTACAGGTTAAGATCAACAGCCTTCAGCTTGAATATTTCATTATGGATGTTTCAGGCTTACAAGACAGATTATTGGCTCTAGCAAGCACCTATCTAAAACATGGCCTTAAACTACAGTGCACTAACTCATACACCTTGATCATGTCCTGCTGCAAAAGTATACATGTCATATTGAGTGTTGTGTTTAATTATGTAAACAGTACATTGCATTCAAATTAGCAGCTATTACAAAAGAAGTAACTGGTTGAAGGATATCTATCGTTTCTAAGTATTCTCAATTCTTACTTATAAGCCAATGCCAGTTGCTAGGAAGCCTCATTAACTTTGACTTCCGATTCAAATGCAATCCATAATTCTTTTTTAAAAAAGAAAGAAAAGAAAAAGGATCTTCCCATGTTTAATGACATGCAGACCAGCCATTTGATATCTCATTAGTTTTGGGAGAAGAATCAAGATCATAAAATAATAGGCCTAGCATGGTGCTAGGATGATGTGCTGAAACTTGATTGGAGAATATGGAAGTTCATTTTTTTTTTTTAAATTTTAAATTTAGATAGTTTGGACATTAACAGAGGACCAGCAAAAGCCACTTGGAAGGAAATTTTTGGAGCAATGTTTATTGGCTCTAAGGAATACAAGATCCACCTCTTTTGGCAGATCGACAGAGATAGTTCAGCTGTCCACATTTTTGCAATCTCCTTTCCCTTTTCTGTGAATGATTGGTTAAAATCTCTGATTCGCCAAAAGACTACAGGTTTACTAAACATTTTTGCCAGTGAATGTGGTTTGCATTTTTAAAATACATTCATTTGTCAACAGAAAAAATAATTTTTATTAATAATTTAATGTATACGAATCGTGATGCCAATATGTCGCTCATGGCTTAACATGAAGTTTTTGCTTATGTGGAAGGCCTATGGTTTAATGAGATTTTCTCCATTTCAAATAATTGATGTGCTTCTCTACATTTAGTGAGATATGTTTTCACTAAAGTTATCATGGAGTTTCTCTACATGTTCTTTTAATTTATATTTGTTGCTCTTATTTTCTTTGCCCCTTCTAATAGAAACTGTGATTAACTTAGACATTTATGGAGGGAATAAAGTTTATTGCATCTTAAATCCAATTCCAATTTTTAGATTGGTCCTCTGAGATGCTGGCCAGGTGGTTTGTGCCTGTCAAGATCTATTGGAGACAAGGATGTTGGGGAGTTCATTGTTCCTGTTCCATATGTTAAGCAAGTGAAGGTTTGTTTGTTAATGATTCATGTGATTTTAGACCATTTCAATTCATACAAACCTTGGATGATGCTCACTGTTGGCCAGGCTATTAATTTGGTTGATGTGTACAACTTCTTTTCTTTTCTTTCTTTTTCTTTTTTCTTTTTTCTTTTTTCTTTTTTTTTTATCATTTTTAATTTCATCCATCAAACTTGAAAGTACTAAATCTTGTTAGAAAAGAATGTGCATATATATATATATATATCTTTTTTTTTCTTTTCTGTTTGTTACATATTTATTAGGCATTTTATAATGGGGTCCTGGGTACACTTCAGTATATGTATATGTGTGTGTGTATTATCTTCTTTGTTTTGGGTGTACTAGCAATTATAAGCAAAGAGTGGAACGACTACACCGCCTTTCTTTACTTTGTTTCATTTTTTTATTCTTAAGCTTTTCGTCATTCTCTCCTCTTTTCTAGAATCATTTCTATTCTATTCATTCCTGTATTTAACAAAACATACACATGAACATGCTACGTATGATAGATTTAACATGTTGTCTAATCCAAGCAACATGTCATAAAGGACTACCCGTTAAATATTAGATGCCAATTACCTAATTTTTTTAAGAAAAGGATTAGTCTTTTTATTGTGTATCAATGTAGCTGCAAACTTCCATTTTCGCCACCAATTGTTTTCTTGGCGCTTGCTAATGATATTGTGTTAAATTAGGAAAACAAAGTCAGAATTAGATAATGTTTGATTAGTTAGTCTTTTACATTATATTATATTTTGTTTTAGCAGAAATCAAGATTTTTGTTGATAATGAGAATATATGATAACAAATAAGCAACAGCAACAGTTCTCAGAAATCTAAGATTCACCAGAAAAAGCTTGTTTGATTTAGCCTTTTTCAGAATATTTGAAAACTTTTTTGAATTTGGCTTTAAAACTTGTGAAGAAAACAAGAATAAAATGAAAGGTTGTTTTCTAGGAAAACTCTGAGAACAAGTTTTTATAACTAATTTAAAAGCAGTCTAGTAATTGGCTGCCAACAATTTTTTTTTTTTTTTTTTTTTTTGTGTAATTTGAGTACCCTTTGTACTTGTTGCTGTATTTTAATGAAGCTGTTTACTTATTTTCCATTAAAAAAAAAAAAAAAACCACAATTGTAGCAATACTGGCTGTGCTATTGAACTCTGCAACAGGTTTATTTGTCCTTATAATTTTACTTTAATATGTATCTTGTTGCTTTTACTTAACAGAGATGCTACTGTGTGGCTCAAGAAATGAATTCTCTCTATGTTGTATAAAATTGATAAACTATTATCTTTTGTGAAAAGAGACCTTAAGTTTTCCCCTTTGCTAAGCTCTCTTTTTGGTCTTGTTTGTTATTTTTGCTCCAGTTGTCTAATGCTGGGGGTAGGCTTATCATCTCTAGTGATGGTGTTTGGGATGCTTTATCCTTGGAAATGGCTCTGAATTGTTCTCGTGGATTGCCAGCAGATGCTGCAGCAGCTCAAATAGTCAAAGTACTTTATGATACAGATGAAGATTCATATTTACTTGATTTATCCTCATGTGATCATTTCTTTATGTAGTATTTTTATTTTTATTTATTCACATATACAGGAAGCTTTACAGTTGAGGGGCCTTCGAGATGACACAACTTGCATTGTTATTGATATAATATCACTAGAGAAGGTGACTCCACCTGTGTCTGTAGCAAAGAAACAGGGAAAAGGACTCTTTAAGTCCATGTTCCAAAAACGTTCACTGGAGTCATCTTCTCAATCAGATAAAGAATATCCCGAGCCAGAATTGGTGGAGGAAATATTTGAGGAAGGGTCTGCTATGCTTGGAGAAAGGTATGTACAAACCAATTATCATAACTAATCATATCGATATTTTTTTCTGCATGTGGTAGGCTTGACATCTTCATCTTTGTTTGCTTCTGTTTTTGTCTTAAGATAATGTAGATGTTTGTTTAGAGGTATGGAAACAAAGAATGTTTATGGAATTTGTACCAATGGCAGGCTCACTCTAGAATATCCTTTGTGCAACCTGTTCAAGTTGTTCATCTGTGCAGTATGCCAAGCTGACATCAATTCCAGAACTGGTATATCAGTGCATTCTGATTCACCAAACTCTGGAAAATTGCATTCCCGAAAGGGCCCTTTTCTTTGTGCTAGCTGCCATGCGAAGAAAGAAGCAATGGAAGGAAAAAGACGATGAGAAGGTACAATTGTTCTCTCGTTGGATTCTTTCAAACTTTTATCTACAGACTTTATATCAACTCCATTTTGTTCCTCCTATTTTTTTCTTTTCCTTTCAATATGATGCATTTAGAAATGGCAGTGGAATTCTCTAGCTAAAACCTCTTTCACATATTAATTGAAATGCAAGAATTAATAGTTTCTCAAAGGAGAGTTATAGGAAAATGTTTATTTTGACTTCATTAACCACGATAAGTTTGAAATATGTGCTTCCATTTTATGTCTGCTTCAGGGGCCCATCCCGATAGCTCTCTAGCATTACTGCTTCCTGTTGGAAAAATTGAAGTTAGGCTTCTTTGAAGAGTGCCATTGCAATTTGAGAAGTAATGCAATATGCTTGTCAGCTTTCCTTAAGAGGGTATATACTTGCTGGAGACGATGATGAAGTCAGTAAGTGCCTTAAAAGCTTCAGAATTAGTCCACGTTTCTTTGATTACATGCATGTACACCATAAATCTAAATATAAATGAAAGCTGCCCCTTCACCATGTTCATGAGTGGAACTTCATAATATATCCGTTGTTGAACTGAAAAATAATGCATTCTCGATATGCTGAAATGTCTATAGGGTCAGAAGGGATTGACGGGTTAGTTTGAGTGATCTAGAACTGTTAAAACTTATTAATTTTTTATTTTATTTTTTGTTATTCAAACTCGAATTTCCTTGGTCTAGCATGCCTTCGACCATAACTGTTACAACTCATTTCACCCTATCTGAGTTCTTGAATTGGCAAATCTTGAGAAGACAACAACTCTTTTGAGAAGAAGCGAACATGTTCTCTTATATAAAACTGGACCAGTAGCCCCTCCAAAATATAACTGTGAATGTGGGATTATGTAACACAATCTTCCAGACTCAGTTAATTAAAATTTTAACATGGATCTACGAATGCAACATATTTTTCAAAAAAAAAAAAAAAAGGAAAAAATTAATGTGGGACTTTTGACAAATTTGATATGCAGTAAATGACACAGAGATATCGACCACTGTAGCATTTCTTTTTCATGGGATACAACACATAATGGAGAGAAATAAGAGAATACAACTTGTGGCGGGTCGGCGAGTGTCGGAAGGGGCGGTGGGTGTGTGGTGGTCTACTCTGCATTTGACTTCATCTCTTTCATGTGGATTGAGTTTATAATCGTGTCTAATACCTTCCTTTACGTGCACTACATGTAATATGCGGTAGTAGCGTCGGCACTTGTTTCACTTGGAATGTCCCTCTCTTTCTGCGTCATGCGCTGGAACAATCACTTGGTCCCCTATTCATGCCAACTGAATCTGGACTACTCCATTCCCATTTCATCGGCCTAATTAAATTAACTTGCATCTCTGTCTGCATATAAGAGTTTTGTCATTGTTTCCATCTCCCAACCCCCTTTTTTCTAACGCTTTTTTCTTTAAAAAAGATTGCATGTATGTGACATCCACAGTAGCGCGTACAAAACTCTCCGTTTCTTCTCATCGTAGTTGTAGTTCTCGTCTTATGGAATGTGGTAATAAGTTAATGAGTTGCGCTGCATCCACGTGTGATCTTAATGTCTTGTTCGACGCCACAACAGGGCATTTTCCACTGATTTTTGATTGATTAAATAGTTGTTATGAACGTTCGTTTTCAAAAGGCTGATAGATAATTAATTACCACATTTCACAATAAGAGAGTGCATAACCATTACCCCTAGTTCAGCCTCAAGCAAAACTACATAATTCCCTTGGCTCTGCTCAGCTTTTTACCAACAGTAGGAGAAGAGAAGATCAGAATTCTGTGTGAGAACATAGAGCTTGTTGGTTGGTTCGTATAGAAGAAGAAATGAGAAAAGTAGCAAGAGAAGAGCAGTGTTCAGCTGTATCCGCTTCTGCTCCAACTTCCCCTTCTCATGAATTCTCCTTCACCCTCTCCTTCCATCCTTCTTCCACGGCGCTCAACAACAAGTCGACAAACCAAACTTCATTTGCTGCAGACATGTCTCCAGCTGATGACATTTTCTTTCATGGACGCCTTCTTCCACTGCACTTCCTCTCTCATGCTCCTGTCACTCCTCGTTTGTCCACTGATTCTTCTGAGAGCTTCAGCTTTCCCATGAGGCTTGATGGGCAAGGAGATTGGAGACCCAATAACCACAGCAAAAGAAATTACTGCAGCAAGAACGTTACAAGCACTCGGTGTGGAGAAGTTAAAGGAGGTATTAAAAGCAAGTCTTTCACCTTGTTCTGGTCTGAGAAGTGGAGAAAAAGTGCTGAAGCTGGAGAAAATGGGAAGGAGAAGAAGAAGATGATCATGAAATTTAAAGTTAATTGTGTTTTGAAGTACTTCAGAAGTCTTAACCCACTCTTCTTGCTAAAAGGAAGGAAGAAAACTGGGCAATTGCACAAGCAGGATTTTTCATTTTCATGTAATTCAAACTTGGAAGAGTTTCAACAATGGGGACGAGCCGCAGAATTGTCCGCACCAGCATCCATCAGGACGTCCCCCACTAACAGTGGCTTTCTTTCTCCTGCAACACATAGTAATCATAATAAGAATGATAGCACCATGGAAGAGCTTCAGAGTGCAATTCAAGCTGCCATCATCCACTGCAAGAATTCCATAGCTAAGGATGAAGAGAAGCTCCAAATCCAAGATTAGAATTCAGAAAACTGCCCTTCTTACGTGTTGTTTCTCTTCTTTCTTTAATAAAAATGATACATATACAGATGTGTGGACATGTTTATCTTCATGTTGTAAGTCCATCAAACAATATATTACAATTAAGCTTGCCAAATTTACGTTACGCTCTGGTTAAGAAAGATGGCAATTGTTGAGCTATGCCTATGTGTCCGATGTATAGAACAACTGCGTGTCCAACAAGAGGTACCCTGTTTTCTGTTGCCTTCTTTTGGCTAACTTCTTGCCTGAAACATTCTAAAAGGTTGCAACATCATGTCTCTTTATTTATTTTTATATTCTTATAAGCACTCAACAAAATTGCTGAACAGAGAAAGAAAATAAATCTGTAAAAGTGATGTATGTGCAAGGTAGAGAGGAATGACAGGTGGTATCAAATTTGAAAGAGCAAAAAAAGGGACTCTGACTTTTGGTTGCTGTGAAGTGACGGTGGGGCAATTTCAAAGAGGTGAAACTACATGGGATTCTATGTGGTGGGTCTCCTGATTTGATTGTTATGGAATTTCAAGTGTGTACTGATACCAAGTATCGCTTCAATTGATAAGAACAAGGATAAGGAAGGAAGAAAATGGTGCAAGTTTTTCTTTTTTGTTGACCACTCAATAGCAAAGGTCATGTTCCAAACCCAACGTGGTTGGGTGAAGGAACAAGTTACCAGAGATCACCATTTTGAGCCTCATTCACCTTTTTTGTTTTTTAATGATACATATATATCAAATTACTCAGATGATTACAAGGTGGCCTAACACATTTAGGATTTAAAAAGAAAAAAAAACATACTTTTACACACACACACACACATATATATATATATATATATATATATATATAAAAGGTGATGAAGATGGGTAATAATGTTCTCTCCAATAGACTGACATTAGTGTTATCCCATTAAATCAGACTTTTTATGCATTTTGATTTGTTTCTTTCTTTGCACTCATTAATTCTCTATTTGAAGACCCAGTGGCAGTGACAAATAAGGGCACAGTTAATGGTGCATGCCACTTCTATTGTTAAAACAACTGATTTTCTGCTCCAGTCCTTTCCACATTCAGCTGTGAGAATAAGGATTGGTGTGCTTTTTAAATTGTAACTATGAGTAATTGGTAGATTAAATTAGAAGGAAGAAAGAACCCATCATCAATTTTGAGAGGAATAGGGGTAATCACCGTAGGGAATTATTAATTGGTCAGGCAGACATAGCTAGACCTTGTGAATGTGAGTTTTTTTCCAACTGTTTTATCTTTGAACCCCTTATAACTTAGAGTACCTAAAACTTTCAAAAACACATACGATCATCAAAAATATTAAAAAAAAAAACTTTTTTTGTTATAAAATAAAGAAAAACTACTAGAAGATCAATAAAATAAGAAGAGAACTAAAGAGAATAGAAATAGGGGAGAGAGCTTTTCATTCTCTTAAGAATAGGTTGAAGTTCAACCTTGGTACAAACTTTACAATATAAGCACCCTTTTATATAGATTTTAAAAATAGGGGGTTACATCAATAATAATTACAATATTTAAATAATTCATTAATTTGGACATAAGGGTTACAAAATCTTAAATATTAAGGGGTTACAAAATATTAAATAGTAGGGGTTATAAAAGCATTCAAGATCATTATTTATAATACTTCCCCTTTGAATGCATTTTATATGAGAATATGTCTCATTAAAACCTTACTAGATAAAATCCTGTGGGAAAAAAATCTAGAAGGAAAAAGACTTTATATTCTTTTGGAGTTTATACTATTGTTAGGATTGTCTCATTAAAAACCTTGCAAGGAAAACCTAGTGGGATAAAACCTTAGCTAAGGAAAAAAGAGTACAGTGCACTAATCAATAACTCCTTTTTATTCTCCCCCTCATGATGACATGTGTAGACTTTCTTTTGTTATCTTACTTGAAATATCTTGAGTCAGCACATTTAAATCTTGTACTTGGTAGAACTTTTACGAGCAAGTCTTCAAGATTTTCACTCGATTTTATTTGTTGAATATGAATTCCATCATTCTTCTAAAGCTCATGTGTCATGAGAAATTTTTGATGAAAACATGTTTGGCTCTGTCATCCACTTACATATCTATCATTTGATTGGGCAATGTATATTGTACTATCTTCATATAATGTTGTAATACAATATTTAGTGGAAAATAAC
Organism: Tinospora cordifolia; assembly: GCA_030144865.1. NCBI lineage: Eukaryota > Viridiplantae > Streptophyta > Magnoliopsida > Ranunculales > Menispermaceae > Tinospora > Tinospora cordifolia. The sequence goes on along the minus strand of JAJIYU010005959.1, from coordinate 1,480 downwards.
TCACAAGATCTTCACCATATACGTCATGACTTGTTTCATAGGTCACCAAAATCTTATAGTGATGTAAAGAATTTACAACCAATGTTCACTTCATGGATCATTATTATATCATAATATCATTATCAATGAAAATATATCTCATTTTGTGACCTTACTTTGTAAAGATTCGATAAAAATCTAATATCCGCATATCTAACCAACTTTAACATTCTTGAAGAAAAATATAAACTTATATCACTTATCCTCAAAGATAGCATAATAATATTTAATATTATTCCAATCTCTTCAAGTTGGTGAGAGCTATATCCTGCAAGTTACTCGATAGAAAAATCAATATCTAATCTTGTATAATTTGCTAAAAACATAAATGCATTAGTAACAACAACATTTGATACTTTGGGACCAATAATATCTCCATCATTTTTATGATGATGAAATAGTTTTTGTCAACTTCAAGTGACCTAATCATCATTTAAAAACTTAATAGATATGCTTTGTCCATATAAAATAATTCTAAACTTTCTCAATAAGCTTTTACTGATGGACAAACACTTAACTTAGAAAATTCTCGATCTGCAGGCCGAGATAAAATTTTATTTTTCCAAGATCACATATCAAATTTGAATAATTTGATATATTTTCATTTCACTAGTTCCCACAGAGTTATAACATTCAAATTATAAACAATAATGATAAGCACAACAAACACGAATTAATAAATATAATTATGATATGCACACACATATATATATATAATCACTAATATCAATCAATAAGATTGTAAGATATGCATATAAATAATCAAGTAATATACGTGTTTCATAATGTTAATCATTTTAAAATTTATATTTCGAAGCATTTGCTTCAAGCATGCATTTTAAATCATTCTGGGATTTTAATCCTTCTGAGATTTTTCATATATATCATCATCTATGGATCAAATTTCTTTGAAAATTTTCATAGAATATTCATTTATATACAAGATATCATACACTATCAAGTATAAAAATATTTCTCATTCGCCAATGAGTTTAAATTGCTCATTTTTAATGTCGACATTATTTCACAATCTATATGTGGGATCCCCATTTTGTAGAATATTAATGAACACTTTGAAATATCATAAATATCATTCAATATTTCACACATATATTAAATTTATGATATTTTTCACATACGAGACATACTATGTCGTTTTATTAGACATTTATTTCAAATATATTCTGTTTAGAAAATGTTTAATTTTTCAATATATATCTCTTCAGGAGATATTTATGCCTCAAAATACTCACGTCCCCAATTTATTCCATTGCATGAAATATTTAATTCACAATCCATAGGACATAAAAGCAGAATATTATTTTATTTCTCTTTAGGAATATTTTGCATATGTGTCCTTTAACTTGACCGGTCAATCATACTTCAGGTGTGTCAAATATTCACAAATAACTTGTGCATCAGTTAACTGATTATATATTTG
>JAJIYU010005958.1:0-21462 GCA_030144865.1 Tinospora cordifolia | reverse complement strand
GATCTCTCTCCCAAGATCTGGAACACAGAGGTTAACCCCTTTCGGTCTAATTGACAACTGTTAATAAATAAATGTTTGAAACGTCTAATGGATGATAAGTGTTTGCATGTTTGGTTTAAATAATATTATGGATGTACTATGTATGATCCACTGGGCTCTTGAGCTCACCCAATCATTTTTTTCAATAAATTATTGAAGACGATGCCTCTGCAAATCAATGTAAATTAATGACAGTGTACAAGATAGTAGAAAATGATATGTATTGTAGGGCTTGATTATGTCAAATGTCAGAAATATTTGTATTATAAAAAAAAATGTTTATGGAGCCCACAAAATTATTCATAACTCTGATAATGAAGTAAAGTTTTTAGATCATTGTATTTAAATTTTATCTCTTGGACATGAACTGTTGAAACTACCAAATGAATGAGGAAAAGAAAAAGTAATATCCCAGTTCTCTGATAGAAATACAGAACTGACTGCACTCAGAAGAAATGACGTCTAAAGCCACGAGACCACCACGTCACCTATGACGTATGTGATAGAGAAAGAACGGGAGCTGGGGGTGTTACATAATCGAAGGGCTCTACTGATCAAAGCAGGTATAATAACTCTGTCTTTATCTCTATTTAAGATTTGAGATGTCGTTATTCACATGTACGTAGTTTACCGTTCATATATACAGTACTATTCATACGATACTATTCATCGTTACTATTTAGTACTATTCATATTCACTGTCCACAAATACGTACTGTTTATATTTACTGTAATACCTGAAATTTTTGTGCATAATATTTGTAATACATGAAATTTTAGTGACGTAATAACCGAAAGTTGAATTTAAAACACATATATGTATATATTTATATATAAATACATATATGTATATTTGTCATTGGTATGCAATTAATTAGTTAGCATAGAAGTATATATGAACATATGATGATTAATATTAGACATATCGAATTGTTGGATAATTATGTACTACTCTAATTGAATAAGAAAATAATATTTTTAATATGATATTAATATAGAAAAAAGTATGTGTATAAAATATTAATTAGATGTACTAATGAAAATAATATTTCGTTTAATATAATGGTACTATACATAGAAAATAAATGGGTAAAGAAAAAACATTAATGAATGAAATGTCTCATTTGATATTAAAGTGGGCATGTGTGGGAAGAAATAATCTCACATTGGAACCATTTGTTAAGATGCAAAAGTGGGCATGTGTGGGAATGAATAATCTCACATTGGAAAGATAGAGACACTATTTGAAGGAGGGCCCTATATAAACCCCCCTACTCCACCCATTTCATTCATCCCAAAGACAAGAGTTGAGAATCCTTCTTATTTTTTCTTTGCCTCCTTCTTGGCAACCTTAGTTCTCGTTCTTCTTTGCTTGAGTTACTCTAAATAGTTCGCGAAGTAGTAGCCACGAAGTGCTACAAATAATTTAGGAAGCGATCTTCAAGTGAGTTTCTTTCATTTCTTTTAATTTATTATTTTGATTTAGATGATGCTTGCTTGTTTGGTTAGTTTGATTCTTTTGTGCTTTTATTTTTATTCTTTGCATTTATTTCTTTTGATCATCATGTTGCATGACCAAGAGAGTATGCTCTGTAGTTGCGTCTTGTACGATCTTCTACATCAGAAATCGAAAGTCGTTTTTCTGTTTGAGAGAATATGCTCTGTAGTTGCGTTTCGTATGATCTTCTACACCAGAAATCGAACATCTGTGTTTTTGTTGATTTATCATGTTATACTGTGATATGTTCAATTTCTGTTGAAATATTTATCTACCATGTTATTGCACACAAAAGTCAGATTAAATGAGATTTCAACCACGTACCGGTACGGGGGACTTTCTGTGTTCCATGTAGAATTGAAACTGGTTGTCAATACTAACACCATCATGGAATGGGTTTCAAAAAAATGAATCCGCTGGAAAGGGGTTTGAGTTTCAGAATTGATCTCTCCCTAGATCTAGAGCACAGAGAGTATTCCCGTTCGATCTAACTTACGACTGAATTAATATATTGGTTGAATCGAATTAATCTCTGAAAGTGTTTGATCTGCTTGCATTATCTGGTTGGAATAATTGATTAAATAGATGGAATGATTCACTGAGTTGTGTAGCTCACCCCCCTTATTTTTCACAACAGGAAATTGATCAGCTTGCGCGGAGATTGTTCCTTATAAAGTTTTTATTTAATGTAATGTAGGGCAAATAGGCCTAAGTGAACTAATGTATTTTCAGTTTTAAATATATTTTTCGCTGTAATTGAATATTGTACTTGGAATTGTTAAATGAACAAATGAAGAATCTTATTTACCATGACGTTATTTTGTACATAGACTAATGTACACAGGAACCCTATTGTGTTCGGGGTCCATGAAGAATAAAATGTAGCACGGGCCCGTCTCTCGGGTATCCCAAGATTTTTGATCAAATACAATTGAACCATCAGATGACGTGGAAGATGAGACTTGGGAGGCGGGGTGTTACATTTACGGTACTGTTCATGTATACAGTATTGTTCGTGGACAATTATTAAATCACATTTTCAAAACGAAGATCTTGAAGACTGATAATAAAGACTCGAAACAAGTGGGAATAACAGCGCAAGGGTTCAAAAGAGTCTACAATTGAAGTAGAAGTGATTACCTTACTCTATAGTATTATTTAAATTTTAATGATGAATATGTAATATTTACATTATTTGAATGCCTAGAAGTATGAGAGGATATTGATTTAATGATTTTTCTTTCTTTTTAATTTATATTGCTTATGGCCGAGAGAGTATGCTCTGTAGTTCCGTCTTGTAAGATCTTCTACATTAGAAATTAAAAGTCATTGTTTTCATTCATGTAAATATTAATTTGTGATTTCATACTGATAGAATGTTTAAGTATTGTCAAGATATTTATTTTATTATGCTCTGCACACAAAAAACAATATTAAATAAAGATTTCAACCACGTACCGGTGCAGGGACAGACGTCCTTCGTGCGTGTTTCATGCATAATTAGAACTGGTTGTCAGGATTGACACTAGAGTGGACTGGGTTTCAAGAATGATCCCACTTTACAGATTAGGGTTTGAGTTTTAAGATTGATCTCTCTCCCCATATCTGGAGCATAAAGGTTAACCCATTTCGGTCTAATTAATGACTTTTTGATAAATGAATGTTTGAAATGCCTAATGGATGATAAATGCTTGCATGTTCGGTGTTTGATTTAAATAATGCTATTGATGTATTGTGTATGATCTACCAGGCTCTTGAGCTCACCCCATTCACTCTTTTTCAGGTAATTATTGAAGGTTAACCCATTTCGGTCTAATTAATGACTTTTTGATAAATGAATGTTTGAAATGCCTAATGGATGATAAATGCTTGCATGTTCGGTGTTTGATTTAAATAATGCTATTGATGTATTGTGTATGATCTACCAGGCTCTTGAGCTCACCCCATTCACTCTTTTTCAGGTAATTATTGAAGACATTGCTCATAGCGAATCAATGTAAATCAGTAATATTGTGCCTCACAGTATAAGAATATTAGAAAATGAACTATATAGTAGGGCATGTGACCCACTATATTTAATCATGTTAGTTGTCGATCATCAGGCCAGACAGTATTTGTATTATCAAAAGTTGGCTATGGAGCCCACAATATTGTTCATAACTATGATTATAAATTGATGTCTTCAGTTATTGTGTAATCTCAAGGTTATTGCTATTATGTTTCTAAGCAAGTGTATTTTTATTTTATTTTATACCTTGGGATATGATCTGGTGCAACTAACAGATGTGACAGATGATGTAAAGAAAAAAGTAATATCTCTAGTTTTCGGATAAAAAACATGTTTGACTGCACTCGAAGGTAATAACGTCTGAAGCTACGAGACAACCATGTCGCCTATGACGTATGTGACAGATTCGAGAGTTGGGGTGTTACACAGCGTAAGAGTGGCTGGTTGATAATGTTATTAACAAAAGATATGTATTAGTTGCATAACACACTAATTATGCTATAAGTATTTTATGTATAACTTGCAAAAGTTTAATAGGAAATTAAGTGTATTTGTTTACATTTAGTTACATATGCCTTTAGAGCATTATTGCATGATTAGTTGCATATTAGCATGATTTAATATGATTTCTAGTATTTTTTATATGAATATAATGTCTAAGAAAGGATTTGAGTGTCTATGCAGGTTTAGAATGAACCAAAATAATAAATAACAGCATGAGAGAAGTGAAGAATAGTTGAAAACATAGATAAATCTGATTTACTAGGTTGGCGACCTAGGTAATCATAGGAGAAGCCAAACGCAGGAAATATCATGTCACTGGTTTCAATAACTGTGGTAACCAGAAGGAAATTTTTGGAACAGATGTGTCGGGACCCCTTCTTTAGAGAGAAGGATGAACCGATCGACACAGTATTCTGACAAACCCATTTTTAAACTGAGTTTGTCCAAAATACGTCCAAATAGAAAGATGTTAGATAATAGACTTTATTAATTAATAATCGTAAATTTCATAATTAAACTAAGTGAGAGAGTGTTATATATTTTATGGTTTAATATAAATTATATGATTTATTATCTAATATCAAAGGTAAAAAAGGGTAAAATAAAAAATAGGAAGTTATAGAGTTGGTTGATGGAACCACCTCCAACAACTGAATTTATTATTTATAAATAAGCCAAAGAACAAGTCTCAATCTTTATAAAAGTTTTTCAAATAAATTTTTTATGCATATAATCTTTGCTTTCCATCAAACCTTTACTTAAGTGAAAGTGCAAAAATTAAAAATTTTTTGATTATTTTTTATAAATTGGTATTTTATCTTTATTTATTTATATTATTATGAATCGCGTGATTCTAAGTAATAATTTTTTATCAATCCTCTCATCGAGGCTGAGCTGTTCGTCAATTGGATTAACTCGACCCAATCAGTCGGCCAACCGAAACCTTTTAAGTTGATTTGGTTTAGGTTTTAAAATGTATTTGGGTTGCATTGAATTTTAAAATGCCCCGTCGGAACGGTTTGATCTCACCCGAACCGAACCGAGCGAAACCACATTTTGCGCAACCCTCTGGCTTTCACTTTCCCTCTTTCGCAAATCGCAACGCACAGTGGCATAAAATCCCAAATCTGAATCGCAGCGAGCAAAGTCGGAAATTGCAGCAAGCAGATCGCAACGTCGCAAAGGCAAATCTTCTGGTAACTGGTAAGCTCCCAACCTCCCACAACAGCACAACTCTTGGTCCTGTCTGTTCTCGCCGTCGCTGCTTCTTCTTCCCTGCTTATTCTGTTCTTCCCGTCAGATCTTCCGACTTCCGGTGGTTGCTTCTTCTTTCGTGCTTCTTCGGTTCTTCCCATCGTGAGTTTGCTGCTCTTGCTTCTTTCCCTGTCTTCTCGCAGCCGTGAGAAAAGCTTCCTCTTTCTTCTTCTTTCCCTGTCTCACACCCTCAATCGACAGCAACTCCAGCTTCTTCTTTTCCTGTCGTGGATTTGCTACTGGTTCTTTTTCTTCTTCTTCCGGCAGCCACTCCCTGTCTCGCACTCTCATTCCCAAAATTTACCCTCTCGAATCTTGATCTGCAACCAATATCTCCTGCTTCTTCTTTCTTCTTCTTTTTCCGAGTTGCAGTTGGCTGCTGCTGCTACTACTACTGTGTTATTGAATGCAGTTGGCTCCTTCTTCATTTCTTCTTCTGTTACTTTGTCGTTCTTGATTTGAATAGTGCCATGTTTTTTTTTTTGTCGTTATTAACTGCAGTTGGCCTCTTCTGTTTGTCATTTCGTCTTCTATCGTTCTTCTGCAGTTCGCCATTCGCTCACTCACCAGAGCTTGACGAAAGTTATTTTCCTGAAAAAAACGCCGAAATGGTTCGAGTTTTCTCTTTGATTCTTTTTAATTTCTTTCTTTTTTCAATTTTTGGATGCATATTTTGATTTCTCATCGTGTAATTAGTTTTTTTTTTTTAATTTATATTCCCGATTCTTGCTAGATTTTGCCTTCTCTAATGGATATAGAATGTGTAGATAATAGGGTTTCTGAGATTGGCTAGGGTTTTGTTTAGATGGTGATGAAGATCTACAGATTTGTGTGCGGTGATGGAGGATTCCACGAGCCTCTGTCGTACTTGTTGCACGCATTCGTGATCCCTTGTTTAGCGCGCATTGTTATAGAGATATTTTCGGTTACATTGGTGCGGTTTGTCTGTTAAATCATTTAACCTCAAAAAAGGTAGAGATTGAGATCAAAATGCCTGATGAGTGTCGTTTGTGAAGTTTGAGAGATCTTCTACATTCGGATGGTCACTCTGGTTAGTGTTAGTTTCAAAGTGTTTGATAAGTGGAAAAACTTACTTGGCAATCGTCTAGAGGAATAATGACCAGTTCCTTGCTTCTATCATTGTGTCAATATCATTTTATGAAGTTGCCAGATCATGCAGGAATTATGGAAGAGTTTCATGACAGCCTTCTAGCTGTTTTAAAGCTTCAAATGGAAATCTGAAAGGTTTGTTCTTTGGAAGGCAATTGGTCTTGCTTTATGCTGGATTCTGTGGAGGATTTAAGAGTTTCCTTTGAAGATAAACAATTAAAAACCTGTATGCATGAAAGATATAGTGCTCTTGCCTCTGTAGGGTTTTAGGGAAAGGTCAGACCAGATACTGGTCTATTGTATGTAGCCTTACCTTGCTTTGTTAGAGGCTATTTCCACAACTCTAACTCGTGATGACATTGTTACGCAACAATAACTCTTTGTTGCACTAAAAGCTTTTCTACCACCAAATTTTGGTAAGGTTGAGCTAAACCTAAGTCTCTTAAACTACAACATATAAATATGCACATGGTACATTCTACTATATCATTATGTAAATTATGATGCAAATTCACGGTTTTACACATTTAATTGATCATGCTCTTTATGTTCCAAATTTTAATTTTCGATCCCACCTTATTGTATTTTCTATTTTATCTTTATCATTTAACTTAATTTTCTTGTCTTCCCTCTTTCTCATTTTCAAATAAAATAAGAATTTTATCCTTCTCCAATCAAAAGATTTTCATACCCTTTTTCTAAAGCATTTACCATAAATCATCATAAAAATATTTTCTACTATTGTATGTAGCCTTACCTTGCTTTGTTGAAGCTTACTCATTAGCTAGATTGCACGAACTCACGGGAGATGCAATCCGTGGAATTCAGCAACCCATTCCCACTCCTTTATTTACCAAAACTCCAAGACACATTACCCACAGTGATTTCACTTCCAAGAAAGAATACAAGCCTACTACAAATTTTTACTCATCTACTAGGATTTTACCCACTCCAAATGTACCAAAAGTCTCTGAAATACCACGACCACATGTGCCTCCACAGTGAAATGTGAGAACTATGAACAACAAAACAATGAATGAGAAGAGAGCAAAAGGGTTATGTTTTTGGTGTGATGAGAAATTTGTGCTTAGACATAAGTGTAAGAAATGACAGATTTTCATGTTACAACTACATGTTGATACCAATGGTGAGGATGGTGATGAAGAAGTTTTTGAGGATGTTGCAGAACATTTACACATGTCCTTGCATGCTCTTAGTGGGCAGGATGGCGATCAAACAATGGTGGTGGAAGGAATTGTGGGAAGTCATCGCTTGTAAATTTTAATTGATTCCGGCAGCACACATAACTTCATCAGCAGTAAATCAGTTCAGAGGATTAAGTGCCCAGTGCAGAATGTTAGTTCTGTTTCAGTGTTGGTGGCTAATGGCCATGAGATGGATTGTGGAGCAATGGTGGAGGAATTCACATGGAGGATGCAGGGTCATTACTTTTCCACTAAGGTATATGTCTTACCTTTGAACTGCTATGATCTTATATTAGGAGTTCAATGGTTAGCCGACTTAGGGGGCATTATGTGGAATTAGAGACCTTCAGATGAAATTTGTGTTAGAAGGAGAATCAGTTACCTTGAGAGGGAAAAAAGAGCAGAGGCTAAGCATGATTACAATTCAGAAATTAGGGGAGCTGATGACAAATCCTTTTGAATAGGCCTCACAACACTTACTGTCCTCACTTGAATTGTTTGCTATTAATGGTTCTGCTGAATCTTTGTGTGATGATTGGCCTAAGCTGCAAGAATTGTTGTCAGAATATGCAGACGTTTTTGAGGAAAGAGTAACATTACCCCCTCATCGAGATTATGATCACAAAATTGAGTTAAAGGGGGGTACCAATGGAGTTAATGTTAGGCCGTATAGATATGCAGGGTTTCAGAAGGAAGGATGAAATTGAGAAGATGGTGAAGGAAATGTTAGAAGTGGGAGTCATAAGGCCTAGTAAGAGCCCATTTGCCAGTCTGGTGGTATTAGTTAAAGAAAAAAGATGGAACCTGGAGGATGTGTATTGATTATAGGGCCTTCAATTAAGTGACCATTAAAAATAAATTTTCAATTCTTGTGATAGAGGAATTGTTGGAAGAGCTAGGTGGTGCAACTATCTTTTCAAAGATAGATCTTAGATCCGGTTACTGGCAAATAAGGATGAATCCTGAAGATGTATACAAAATTGCATTCAGAACGCATGAAAGGCACCATGAGTTTGTTGTAATAGCTTTTGGATTGACGAATGCTCCATCCACCTTTCAACACCTTATGAATTCTATTTTTAAAATGCATCTACGAAGGTTTGTTTTGGTGTTTTTTGATGATATATTAATTTACAGCGAAAGCCGAGTAGAACACTTGATGCATTTAAAGCTGGTTTTAGAGACTGTGAGAAAGAATAAGTTATTTGCAAAGAAGAAGAATTGCAGTTTTGGGAGTGAACAGATTGATTATTTGGGGCATTTAATCACAAAGGCGGGATTGCAAACTGATCCTGAGAAGATATCAGCTATGAAGAATTGTCCTGTTCCACATAATATTAAGTAGTTGACCGGATATTGTAGAAGGTTTGTGGGAGGTATGGGAGAATAGCAAGGCCTCTTACTGAAATGCTCAAAAAAGATGCTTTAACTTGGCATCAAGAGGCCCAGGAGGCGTTTGAAAGACTCAAGCATGCCCTTGTGACAGCTCCAGTATTATCATTGCCTAACTTCAATGAAACGTTTGTGATAGAGATAGATGCTTCAGGAGATGGAATTGGAGCTGTGTTAATGCAAGGGGGACATCCATTGACATTTATTAGCAAGGCATTGGCTCCAAAGCATCAACTTTTGTCAGTGTATGAGGAGGAAATGCTAGCAATTTTGTTTGCCATTTGGGAGGTTTATTTGGTAAACAAACACTTCATTATTCAAACAAATCATTAAAGTTTGAAGTATTTATTGGAGCAACGTTTAACTACACCTTCTCAACAAGCGTGGGCTGCCAAATTGATGCAGTTTGATTATGAAATTATTTTTAAGCAAGGTAAGTATAACATTGCAACTGATGCCTTGTTCAGAAAGCCCTCCTTTGAATGTCATGCCATTACCACAAGTCCACAACAGTGATGCCCTTGAAATTTTTAGATGCTATTAGGAAGTCATGGGAAGAGGATTTAGGTTTGAGAGAAATGATCCATCAAAAGGAGCAGAATGTGCAATCATTTCCTAAGTTTATATGGAAAAATGGGGAACTACGACGTAAAGGCAGATTGGTAATCAGCAAAGATAAAACCCTACAATAGGAATTGATGGAATTCTGTCATGCATCTGCATTGGGAGGACATTCAGGGGTCTATGCGACAACTCACAGGTTAGTTTCAATTGTTTGGTGGAAGGGGTTAAGAAGAGATGTGTGGGAATACATCCGGAATTGCAACACTTGCCAATAGTTTAAACCTGAAAATGTAGCAGTTTCGGGAAAATTGCAACATTTACCTATGCCAGAAGGGGTATGTTATGATGGTACTACGGATTTAATTGAAGGGTTACCTAAATCACAAGGCAAGACAACCATTATGGTAGTAGTTGATCGATTGACTAAGTATGCACACTTTGTAGCTCTTCCTCATCCTTATACTGCTCAGCTGGTCGCGAAACTCTTCTTAAATATTGTTTATAAACTTCATGGACTTTCCAACACGATTACTTCTGACAGAGATCCTGTTTTCACTAGTAATTTTTGGTAGGAGTTGTTTCAGCTGCAAGTTGTGTCACTACAACTCTCTTCAGCCTACCATCCTCAGACTGATGGTCAAATTGAGGTTGTGAATAGATGCATAGAGACTTATTTGAGATGCATGACAGGAGACAAGCCTCAACATTGGGAATTGTGGTTACCCCTTGTTGAATATTGGTATAACACTTCCTATCACAACTCAATTAAGATATCTCCCTTTGAAGCTTTATACAGTTATGCTCCTCCCATCCTTGTTCCTTTGCCGAAGATTCAAGGAATGAATCTGTGGATAAAATGTTGACGGAAAGGGAAGAAATGAATCACTTGTTGAAGCAGAGGATTGAAATGGCTCAACAAAGAATGAAGATAATGGCAAATAAGAAAAGATCTGAAAGGGAATTTCACATTGGTGATCTGGTTTTGCTTAAAGTGCAGCAATACAAAAAAATCAGCATGTACAAGGGAAATACAAAGCTGCAACCCAAGTATTATGGCCCTTTTGAGGTCGTTGATCGAATTGGGAAGGTTGCCTACAGACTCAAACTTCCACCAGGAGCTCAAATACATGATGTAGTCCATGTCTCTCAACTCAGAGCATTCCACTCTTCAAAGGCAGTTAATCCATTGCTCCCTTCAATCTAATATCACTTGTTGCAACCTCAAGTTATCCTGGATCGAAGAATGGTGAAACGACAGAATTCAGCGGCAGTGCAATGGCTCATTCACTGGAAGGACAAATCACCAGCATATGCAACATGGCAGTGGGCTGATGACGTTAGGATGTGTTTTCCTGAGTTCCTTGAGGACAAGGAGTTTTCAAGCAGGGAGAATTGTTATGTGCGTAATTTTAATTGAAGAAGCAGTTGTGAAGAAGCAGCTGACGCGGGAGTTAGAACCACAAAAGCTATTAGCAATTAGAAGACTATTATAAGTCTCATTTTGTTTCCTTTTCGTGTTGGTTTTTCTGTTTTGTCTTGCTCTGTTTTGGTGCTTAAAAAGGCTATGTACTGCAAAAATTGTTTTATGAAGATATAGACATCTGCTTGCTCTCTCTCTTTCTCTCTGGTTCTCTCTTCTCATAGTTCTGGGTTCTTTCCTTCTTTTCCTGCAATTTCCTGCAATCCTCTTCTGTCTTCCTGAAGATCCCCTCTGTAACTTCTCAAATAATTCTGTGTTGCATACCTACTGTAGACTAAAAATAGTTCAAAATAAACTAGTAAATATTCAATAAAGGATAAGTAAATCCCAAGATTTATTTTCCTATAATAGGAGCAAACTGATAGCTAAATCCTCAATGACCTGTGGAAAACACGAAGGTTTTTTCCCCGCGATCAACAGATACTTCTCTTCTTATCCAAATTATCTCAATTTCCCAACTATCAAGTTTGATATCGAAAGTAGAGAAAAGAAAATTCGCCTACTTCATTTTAATTTTTGAAAGGAAAATGAAATACCAAAAAAGAATCCCAATTCCAATTCATTCTCCCTTGTTGTGCGGTTCCTTGACTTTACAGAGAAAACAACCAAAAAAATAATTGAAATTAAAACTATCGTAACTTGACAAAAAGGGTAAAATTCTCAGATCCAGCTCCCCAAAAAAGAGAAAGTAGTTGATCGAAGCCAATGAACGAACGATTCATGGACAAATCAAGATCTTGAAATTACGAGTCCTCAAATCGAAGCTCCATCTCACCCACAAGAAGTAGAATTGAGTTACAGGGAAAGAACGAGAGAAAGTGAAACAGACAGGAGAAACAAAACCTATGCAGAGCTTTCCGTGGCGCCGGTGGCGTTACTGTCGTGTCTTGAAGCGCCTGGCCAGGCGTTGGATATTCGTTGGAACGGTGCTTGAAAGTAAGAAATTTTAGACGATTTCAACAAGTTTCAGTTTGTGATGAGGGTTTGAACATTCTCACTGGCATTTGCAGCGCAGGTAATAACCCAAAAATGAAGAAGGTAATGGCTTGGACTGCTTGAATCTTTGCTCGTGGATACAAGGTATCAAAATCATCGATATAATTCTACAAACTGTCCAACTGTCTCAGGTTCCTCAGATCTGATATAGGGTCATCATGAACAGGAGCACCAAACCTGGGTCCCATGTTTTGAATGTAAAGATCTCAATCTATATAGGCTGCTAATCCATTAATCTTAACATACCCTTGATGCCACTGTAATGCTCTTCCTCTCAGTTGTGAAGCTGCCATCTTCACTTTCATGTAATCTGATGTTTCTTCCGCTTTAAAGTAACACTCCACCTTCATCGCCCAACCCTTAAAATCCTCCCCATCAAACTTTGGAAACTTCAACTTGTGGGTAGAACCATAGTTGGAAGGCACAGGGGCCTTATTTGAAATTGCTCCTCCAGGAACCTCACCATGAGAAGAACCTGAAGGTCCTTCACCATTCTTAGCAACCAATACCTCTCTAAGTTGAGAAAGTACTACCTGCAGTACCGTTTTGAGCTCATTGATGGAGCTCTTATGTTTCTTGTCATTTTCCTTGATCACTTTGACCAACTCCCTGCGTAAGTCATTAGATCTAGTGCCATCAACCATCAGTCCAATAATCAGCTGCTCTGATACCAAATGATGCAACATAGAATTATTTGAGAAGTTACAGAGGGGATCTTCAAGAAGACAAAAGAGGATTGCAAGAAATTGCAGGAAAAGAAGGAAAGAACCTAGCACTATGAGAAGAGAGAACCAGAGAGAGAGAGAGCAAGCAGATGTCTATATCTTCATAAAACCATTTTTGCAGTACATAGCCTTTTTAAGCACCAAAACAGAGCAGGACAAAACATAAAAACCAACACGAAAAGAAAACAGAAGGAGACTTATAACAGTCTTCTAATTGCTAACAGCTTTTGTGGGCCTAACTCCCATGTCAGCTGCTTCTTCACAACTGCTTCTTCAATTAAAATTGCGCACATAACAATAGGAGGTTCTGTTAAGTGCAGATGTTAAGAAAATAGTATGTTTCCAATTTGCATTTTACAACTCGATGAGCATAAACTGAAATTGATTTGTATGTTTCCGATTTGAGATGCTTGATTGGAAATGGTGGAAATCAAAATTATTGATGCAATTGTTGACTTCAAAGTCCTTCAATTTTTAGACCTGAAGTTTAGAAAAATGTTTAATTTTTCATCATTTTGGTTATTGTAAGCATAACATGGTTCTAGCATTTCGTGTGAAATTGATTTCTAGATTCTAAACTTTGTGGATTTTCTAAAAGTAAAATCAGCTTTTGCAAAAAAAAATAGGTATTTACTCATTCATTATAATTTCTTGTCCTAATAGGACTAAATTTTTTCATTTACTTATTCATTATAATTTCTTGTCCTGGTAGGATGACATAGTTATGTAGAAGAGAACTATCTAGGAATGTTGATTGAGAACCTTTCTTTGTTGTTCAAATGTCATTGAGTGCTTTCCTACTTGTTTTGCCAGGTCTTCATTATTTATTTATTATTATAATTACTTTTGAAAAGGATACCTTTTTATTACAATTCTTTCACTTGATCCTTTTTCATATTAATTATAAACTTTTGGTTATGAATGAAATAATGAGTTTTAATATTTTTTTAAAAAGTGATTATTATAGCTCCATTTGTGCAAACTTTTTTAATGTGCTCTTAGAGCAAAAATACTTTGAAAGTTTGGTACACCAACTTTTAGCTAAACTATAGATGGGAAAAGCAATTTTTTGCTTTAAGGAGAAGGTGAGAGAGACCGGCTTTTCTAAAAAGTGTTTTTCCTAGCAATGGATAACAGATTACGGATGCTTTTCCACTTGATTGAGTGGTTCTTTCATTGCGTGGGGTGGAAAACTAGGTAAGCCAAAAGATGATGATCAGTCTATTCCAATTGCTTCTTGGGAAAACACTTTTGGTTAACTCTAAAAGGCCCATATGGCCAATAAAAAGGGAAATCATTAGACAATCACAACATTGTTCGTTCTTACATGTGTCATAAAGTTAGCTAATGAACTTGCAGTTTTTTCAATTATGTTTTCTTTCTTTCCTGGTTGGCGTTCAGTGAAAACTGATAATCAGATGTCTGTGACAGGAGAAGACCTTCGTAGTTTTTGGTTGCCTCTCTAAGGTTTTTTTTTTGGAGAACTAGTGAAAATTAAAGAAGTCCTGGTATTTTAAAGAGACTACACTTTTCTGTTTCACATTGAGGCACCCGATATGTCGATGGGAGGAGACGCTACTTGGGTTGGAAAGAAGCCCCTCAGAAGGCTTGGTGGGATGTCTGATGCGCTATCCATTGCTGCAGATCTTGGTTTTTCTGTTCCTCCTCCTCCAACTCAGGTACAAACATTTGCTTTTCTTCTCTAGATTTGCATTTTATTCCCTTTGGTTTGTTCCATATCTGTAGATCAATAATATAGACTTTTATGTTGATTCTCTATAGAATTGTAACTGCAAATAGACATAAAAAATAACATTTTTCAACTTCTAATGGAGAAAATCATTTTTTCTTCAAAAAGTAGCATGTTTAATTTAAAATTTGAGGTATATATACTCAGAATAGAAATGCACGCCTTAAGGCTATAAGGGGCACCTGTTCTTGAAACACAATTAGATCTTTATTATATACATGCTTTTATGTTTGTTCTCAAGTATCAATTGTCTTGTCCTTATATTCTCAAGTATCAATTATCTATCATTCTTGAAAACATGAACTCTCAAGTATCAACTATCAATCTTCTTGAAAGCATGAACAGCATGGAGCCCACCTGATTGAGAGTAGCAATACTTAGCTTGCTTGAAGTGGTGATGAATGGGGGTGCTAAACCACTTTTTGAAATGAGAAAATCAATCAGCTGTATGCTTACGAACATGCCACACCCTTTATATGTAAGCGTTGGCAGGGAAGCACCTCTAGGTTAGCCTCTCCTGAGGGCTCAAGGTTTTAAACTAGCACTCTTCTCCATGGATGCTTAATGCTTTAAGTGGTTTCCTAGGTTTCAGAGTTGCTGGCTGAATTTTGTTTTGATGTTTGTACCATGTAATGAAGCTCCTATGTCTAGGAATTTGCTGTTTGATATTTTTGTTATGGAATTGTAATTTTTTAAGAATATCATTTGACTTTCAAGGGTGTCCTTTTTATGTAGGAAGACATGCAAAGCTTTTCTGTTACTACGGGTGACAAGAGTGATGATTTGATAAAGGTTCTGAGAGAGCTTTCTACTGTACAGAGGAAAATAGCAGATTTGCAAGTGGAACTTCAAGGTCGAAAGGTCAGATATCACATGAACCTGTAAATTCCTAGTTTGTGCAGTGATGTTTATCCTTCATTTGTTTATGTATATGCTTAGATTTTGATTGACCATGTTAGAGTTATGCTACTTATTTGTATAAGAGAAACCTGAGTTAAGTATGGTGTGGACTACAGAGGTCTTTGTACCAAGCTCCATTGCCACCATACCTGATACCTCACTCACTCATGGAGAGTTGAACTTGGAACCTTTGGGTTCCAAAGCCACCTCTTTGTCAACTTCAGTGGTGCTAAGAAGTTTATCTTTGCATTCATTATTTTTGTTCTTTTGAGCTGTTAGGAAATCTGTAAGTGATCTAACAAAAGAAAGTAGATTTTGTAGTATGTTTGGCTTCATTTGAGTGGGTGGTTTATTATATGGGAGATTTTTAAATTTAAAAGATCCTTGTTTGATATAGCATAAATTCTCCCTTTGGGACAAGTAAATCAACTTGAAATTAATTAGCTATTGTGTATTTATAATTAAATTCATTTTTTTTAGAAGATGGATTTTGCTGCATTAACTTACCTCGAAATTATTTGCTTCATTGCTTGTAAACTTCCTTGCTAAAAGCTCTATAAGTGTATCTGTGGCTTGTTTAGGATGATAAGAACGTAGCATACCTTACACATGTGAGTGAAATGGAGAAGAAGTGCGAGTCATTGGCCAGAATTACTGCCATATTGAAGGATGTTATTCAGAACAAGGTAAGTTACTTGCTGAAATGATAATCTGTTTCTGCATTCAAGAAATGTGTGCATAATAGTCAATATTGCATTATTTTGCCTGTTTCCTGTCAAATTTTAGGGTTTCTTTTTTCCCAGCTGCTTATATATTTCTTGATGATTGAGTGTGGCATCATGATATCTATTGAAGTTATGTTAGTGTCCATCACTGCCACTGTCAGAAGATTAATTATTTATTTTCCTCATTTGACCAAAGTAAATGCAAAAAGGGATGTGGTTGAGAGAAGAAGGGGGGTGTTCATGGATGTAGTTTAAGAAATGCTTCACAAATGAGATCCAAGATAAGTTTTCTCTGTAGATAATTGTACATAGAGCACTAGAGGATAGCTTGCTTTTGGACTTTGGATTAGTTTGGAACCTGAATGAATGCTTGGCTTTACAAAGTTGTTGTTCTTCAAGGTTCAAATAATTTATAGACCGTTTCTAATATTTTGCTGTCTTAGATGGGGCATCCTTGGTTTCACATGAACTTTTGTACCACATTCCTCTAGGAACCAGGTCAAGAATGAAGATGATAAATGCTAAAGCAACGATTTATTTGCACTTCACTCAGCATATTATCTAACTAGTCTTGAGGGACTTGGCTTATGTGGAGTAATTGTATGTTTGTCTTTGGCTTGAATAGAATAAAAACATGGAAAGATCAGATGTTTTCATTTACCCATCTTCATATGGTCATAGTTTACTTCAATTATTCTGCACTTCTATGTGACATGTGGACTTTGCAATGATGAATTGACTTCATTAATAGATTATAACATTCAATGATTCCACAGTTTGCATTCTTCTCTTAGGCTAAGATGTGGAAAATTGGCTATTCAATCAATATGATATGTTCATGTGAACTATTATATCACATTCCTGTAGAATCCAGGTTTGGATGATAAGTGCTAAAACAATAATTTATTTATCCTACTCAATATGCAATCTTTCTAGTCTTGAGAGATGTGCAAACTCTAAAGTTGGAAAAACTTATTCTCTCTTGCCCGGATATGGAATGATTTTATGGTCACTGTTGGCTTGAATAGAATAATCAGATGTTTCTCATTCATCCATTTTCACATGGTCATAGCTTACATCAACTCTTCTGCAGTTCTATGTGACACCTGGACTTCTACATTGGTGAATTTACTTAATAGATTATACGTTTGCTTCCCATCTCTCTGGTTAATAGTTTCGGAAGATTGGTGATTAATCAATATGATGTGTTTATGTCATTTTCTTGCAGCACAATCTTTTAAAAATACCAAATCAACTAGAGAATAGGTCCATGTCAGAACCACTCATTAATTGTCATTGGCACATGGTTGTTAAAGTCCTCTCTTCTCTTGTCCCCTTTCTTGAGAATGTGAATGATCACACTAACCGTGCAATGAATTTCCACTTTGGGCTTCTATTCACCTTCATGGTTTTCCCCATGTGTAATGTAAGTATATGCACATGCAAGGCTTATTTAAACACCTTGTTTATGAAGCAACTTGAAGCTTGCGACATGGTAGCTCACCCAACTCATATGCCCTACCCACACCACACCACGTCAAGGCTCCTCAAAATGGATATTCACAAGTTTGAAACAATCTCTCATTTATAGCCCAATAACCATTCTCTCTTTGGCAATAACGGATTAATCTAATCACACCTTAACTAGGTGGGTCAGCTTAATTAGGTAGGTAATAACAATCCACTTCCCCTTGGGACAAATGTTGTTATTAGTACCACTTGCAACCAATATTTAGCTCTGATACTGTAACTCTTAGACCATGCAAAAACTTGTCTACCTTGGGTCACACTACTGTCACGGATTGGCCCTCACATGCATGCCCAGGCAACAGCTGCAAGGCTTATCTAAATAGCCCATTCAAGAGGGCCTAATGGAAACAATGTGAGAAAGTTTAGTTAATAGATCCTTCTTACTTTCTTTCTTTCTGAACGTTTCATGCTTTTATGTTTATATGAGTATATTCAAAAGAGGGCAGTGATGGAATTCTGATTTTATGTGATAATTAACTCAAGTCAACAGAATATTCCTCTAACCACATGGAGTTGGCTACATCAATTTTGCTTCGTCCACTCCACTATATCTTGTACTAATTTTATGTGATAATTATCTTATTTTTTGTTTTCTTTGTTTATGTCAGATATAGTTTTCAATAAAAGGAACACCAATAATTTGGTTAAAAAAATAGGGACTTTTTTTTATTGTTGCATTACCTAATCATTTAGTGCTAGTAAAAGCACTAAAATAAAAGATTTGGAATTAGAAAAAAAATAAATCTTCTTCAGTCTTGTTGAGTTGTAAAAGTCGAAACGAGATTTATGACTCTCCTTTACCACATATCCAAAATCTGTATTTAGAAATGCCTTGAAAGTTTCTTCACATTTAAACCATTGTCAAGCATCATAGATATTAGCTTCTAGTCCCTGTTAAATATCCAACCCATTAATGGTCTTTCACACCTTTAGTGTGGCATAAAACCTCTTTCAATTAACTTGTCCAAAACCATTTTGATATGCGAGTTGACTAGGTTAGTGAGTAGAACCAGGGTGAGGAGATGTGCTTTGGGGTCTCTGTTGTGATTTCATGAGAAGCTCCATCAATAGAATCATAGAATTATAAGTTTGAAGATTTTCAGTTGTTTTCTCAAAGACATGTTTTATATCATCCCTGTGACCAGCTTCTTAAGAGCTTTTCTTTTGGGGAGTTATTGGCTGTGCCCTTGTTCTATTCAAGTTTTGCTTTCGTGTTTATATGGTTCAGCTGCTGCTTATGTTTATAATTAGACATTTAAGCTCATGTTTAATTTATTTTTGTATTAGGAAATTCACATTGGCTTCTGTTGTGCTCTTGTGCTTGTGCATGCTGTTCTATTGACAAATTTAATGAGTGCTGCTTCGTATGTTTTGCCAGGATCGCATCATTGCTCGACTACAGCAACCATATTCATTGGATTGCATTCCAGTGGAAGCAGAATTCCAGGTCAGAAAAGCACCTGTTACAAGTTAATTATTCTTGTGACTGCTGTGTTTTTAAATTTCTGATGCATCACATTGGACAGAACTTCCCTATTCACCCACTGAAAAGAGGATTGTAGTTTATATTTCTTCACATTTCTGTGTCGAGATGACTTTGTAGTTGCCTGTCTTTCAATTGATTTTCTTTGGAGAATTTTTGGCTATTAAGATCACTCAGTGGATATTTCTTGCATGGTGATTCCTCATTCCACTTCATTTGGCTGAAAATTTCTGTTAAAAACCTGCCTTATGGTGCTATTGATTAGGGATGAGTATGCTTTGAACGTTTGTGTTGTACTCAAAATAAATTACATTGCTTATATTCATGTAGAAACAATTTTCGGAGTTGCTGCTAAAGGCTGCAAGTGATTATGGGGCACTAACAGCATCCGTTGCGGATTTTCAGTGGAGCCAGAACTTTAGGGAATCACCAGCTATATGGGGGGTATGTTGACACACCTCTTCCTTTTTTCTTCATTGGGTTTACGTGTGGGTGGGAAGGAGAGCATTCTCATTGCACATGATATGATATTTTGATATTGCTATCAGAGCCTTTTAGTTTGTGATCTTTATAATCTGTTCCCTTTGTTTTTTGAATTGAAATCTTCATCAATTACGTAGAATCATACCTAACAAAGTTTTTCTACCTCTCAATTTTGTTCTCGTTTAAGTTATGTAATTAGAACAATTACCCTACACAGAATGGATTGAGATTGGGACACTCAATCAATACCAGTTTACTTGCCTTTCATGGGTTTAATTCTTTCATTCATTGTTGTGTTTATTGCTGAAGGAAATGCTCCGCCCAATCCCTGTTGCTTTAGCATCATGCACCCGCTTTTTTGAAGCCATGTCCGCTACTAGAGAAACATTTGCAACCCTGCAAAACCTGCGAGTTGGCCGTTCCTCTTATTCATCTCCCCCAACACCAGCTAAGGACCACCACCCTTCTTCTCAAGGGCAAAGGGAATCAGAATGTGTAACACCACCTCAGAAAGAAGAACCTACACTTAATGACTTAGTGATGAGAGGCTGGCGGAGGCAAGAAGATGACGATGATGGAAGTGAGGTTGGGGATGCTCATCTTGTTGATGGTCTTAGCCAAAGAAGGTTGTCCTGGCCTCCATCTGTTAAAAGGAGCGGTGCGTAATCTTGTTTTCTTTCTTTTGTTCCTTCTTTCCTTTTTTTATTTTTTATTTTTTCTATTTTTAATTCTTACTTACTATAACGACTTGGGTGTTCATTTTTCTTCTTCAAATAGTGACAGTAGTCTCAAAAAAAAAAAAAAAAAAAAGAAAAAAAATTGTTGTCCCAGTTTGATATATAGCATTGCGTGTATTTTGACTTGTCCATACTCTCGAAGTCCTTAGTTTGTATTGGAAACTAAGGTGTCTTCGGCTTTGTGTAGTGCACAAGAAAATATTCATTTTAGCTGTCTTATATATATATAATTGTCATGTTTGCAATTATTAAAATATTTGTTACCCTTTCTGAGACATGTAAAATTTATTTATTGAATGAGTATTAGTTTTATAATTATATTTTTAACATAATTAGGATAATTAATTTAATATTTTCTTAGCGCTTAAATTAAAAATTATTTAATCAAGTGGAGTGAAACAATGATTTTTGTTTGGTTCTAATTGAGTTAATCGATCTAGACGTTATGCACACAATGTTATCTATTTCAAATATAAAATATTAAAAATATATAATTTTACCATTAAAAGCGATAATTGAAATACTGTAATAGAGAATTTCACGGTACATTGAATATAAATTACAATTTTAATTTTGATGGCTTCGGTTAGATTAATGCGTACCCAAAATTTTTAACTTGCTACTAAAATGAAACAAACATGTTAGAAATCGAACCTAATATCCCATGAAGCTGTTTTTTTTGTTTTTTGTTTTTTTGGCTACTGGGAAATATATTATGAGTCATAATAATCAAGAAATACTATAACTGATTTCAATATTACATAGATGAAAATAATCTATTATAATATAATAAAAAAACATACTAATGGGGTTGTAATTATTTGATTCAATGGTTACTTTCATGTAGCAAGGTTATAAGTTCAAAATTTCCTCTTGAATATAATCTTATATTTAAAAAATTTATACAAAATATAGAATATGAAAATTTTGATATCCTGAATTAGGGTATAATTCTTTTATAATTCATTAAAAAAATTAATTAGGGTACAGATAAATAAACACATTCTAATTTAATCAGTTGAAAAGGCATTCACTATTTTTCTAAATCAATTCCGTCCAATTTTACCTACATTATTTTT
>JAJIYU010005957.1:0-21449 GCA_030144865.1 Tinospora cordifolia | reverse complement strand
GAGAACAATCTTGAATAAAGAGAAGGCGTATAGACGAGGTCTTACCTTTTGAGGCGTTTGGGTTCGTCCGAAGAGGAACAAGAAAAAACATATCTATCCATGAGAAAAGCTAAAGCTTTTGTAAGATTGCTCAAAGGAAAAATTGCAGTCCGGACGACGCGAAACGTCTAGACGAAGCCGTGTTGTAATTAAGCATGTGTGCAGGTTTACTTTGCAACGTTTTCCCGCCTTTTCCCGGGAATTGCCGAAGATTTCGTTTCTTTCCGTGAACCCAACCAACCGAACCGTAACACATAACATGCCCCATTGGGTGAGGTTGTATTAAACCGAAGTATAAGAACCTAGATTGAGTTTAAAAATTTGAGAAAGTACAAAAAACATCACTTTTTATCAAATATTATCAAAAACATTTTCTCTTTTTTAAAAGCTTTCTGTTGTATCAATTGTTTAAAAATATTTACACTTTTATTAATATAAATCACGATCTACACCCGAGAAATCTTTGGTTTATGGTTCAAAAGAAACGTCGAAACGCCAGATCTTAGTGCAAAAAGGGTCAACGAAGAAGTAGCAGCAGTAGGAAGAAGCAACAAAGCACTAGTAGCAGAACAAAGGTAGATCGATGGCAGGGTTAGCAATGCAGTAGTAACACTTCGATGAACAGATGAATAGCAGCAAAGCAGCAACAAATCTGATCAAGTCGATTTGTCCACCAAGCTTTCCATCTACTCGGTCTCCCTCTCTTCGTTTGTAGTAGTCGAGAGCAGCAATAGATTTGAGTGGCAACAATTGTAGTGTCTCCCAATGCATAATGCCTAGATCTGTTCGTGCTCACTTCAAGCAAAAGGAAGCGTTGAAGCTGATGGGATCCTCCCTCAAAATTTGATAACTTGTAACAATTCGTATTTTTGGACATTGAGTCGATGAGTTTGACATGTATTTTCATGTATCAATTAATGAATTATAAATAAAAATACATGATTTTATTAAAATTGTATAAATTAATACGTGTGATTTTTTGGCAACGATATTAATTAATGTGTGTATTACTTGAGAAATTAAAATAAATAAATTATTATTATTATTTAGTGGAGCTAAAAAATAAATAAAATAAATTTATGCAATAAATTAATTATTGGATTTACATGTATATCCATATATGTATTTATATGCATATATCTATGTACATATACATATGGTTATATATATATATATATGTATGTATGTATGTATGTATATATACGATTGGACCCACCCCATACCATCACTATAAATATCCTTCAATACTTCATTCATTAATTCATCCACTTCCTTCTGAGAATCAAAGAAAAAAAAGGAGAGAAAGAAGAGAGGAAAAAAAAAGGAAGAGAAAGAAAAGAAAAGAAAAGAAAAAGAAAAAGAAAAGAAAAAGGAGAAAAAAAAGAAAAAAGAGGGAAAAAGAAAAGTCACGCACTTTTGAAAATTCGACATTTTGGATAAGTCATTTTTACCTCTTTTTAATTCAGAATTGTTTTAAAATTTGTGATTTACAGTGTGTAATTTTCAATACAAGGCATTAATTTATTGCGCGATCCAAAATTAGAGTATATTTTCTCTAAGAATGAAACTATAAAATATATATATCATTGTGTTCAAATTTATGAGTATAACACAAATATGTATATTATTTGTATCCTTATAGACCCTAAGAAATTATAAGATAGTTAGAAGTCGACACATAAGAGGTTATAGTTAGAAGTCGACACATAAGTGGTATACCCATTAATACTGAAATTTTAGTTGGCGGGTACTGAAATGTTCAAAACAAAACTCTTAACTCAATGACACTGAAATTAAAAATTTTGGAGGTCAACGAATATATTAAATTCCTATTTATACGATTTGAGGATTAATAAATAAATATAGAAAAAAATGTATATAGGGTAAAAATAATGTTAAATAATATAAAAAATTGTTATATAATATTATATAACATTATGAAAAACTCATTAGGGAAATGTGTAACATAGGAAATAATACCTATGTATTGAATCGCCAAATTTATAAAAGTGACTGGTTATTATGTATCAAAAGTAGGACAACTGTCGATAATACATATTTTTAATATTTTGAGTCAATATTAAAGGTTTAATTGACCTTGTTAATCACGTTGATCCTGTCGATTAAACAGGTCAGCGAGGGTTAGGTTTAGATAAAGTTGACCATAATTGACTAAATCAATCATTTGATTGACCAAGGATTATAAAGTTAGATTTGAGTCAAATTTTATGTAGATATTAAGAAACTAAGTTGATCACGCAGGATAAAACATCAGCAGGACGCGACCGGCTAGTAGAGGAATATCGAGAGTTGAACATCCTTGTAAGTAGTATGTTCTAGTTTATCACTTAACTTGTTATTCTGTCAAAAATGAAATGTTCATACATATTGAAACGCATTTGCAATCTTTAAATATGATTTAATTGAAAATGTGCACCGAATATCGAAGTCTAGGCGGGGGTTAGGGTATTGGATGTGGTAGAGCATGAAGATGAGTGGTTATCATACCTGGGGGTACAGTTGGGCCATGTCTATCAATTAGGCTCCCCTAGAACATTAAGGACAAGTAGTTGTCTTACTTGGGGGTATAGTTGGGCCAGGTCTATCAATTGGCTTCTTATAGATGACTTAAAGTCGTCGTACATGAGGTATGAGCTGGCGAATCCGTGTAATATGATATGAGTATACGCCTAACCGTCAGGTTTCACCCACTCGAGTGGATTTATGTATTCTCAGCATTAAAACCATTTTCAAAATGGAAGGTGCACGACTGCATTATGGATTTAGCATTCATTAACTATTGCACTTATTTGCATTATTATTATTGTGCATTCATACATAATATTATTTTTCTAGAATTCTTATTCTAAGTTAAAAATTAGGTTACATTACTCACTGAGCCAGTGTAGAAAAAATTGGCTCATTAGTCTAACATTTCAGATTCTTCTTTTGTAGATAAAGGAAAGAAGGTGGTCATCGCATAGAGCACACCACGTTTATTTTGGTAGGTTTCCTCACGCGATTTACTATTTTGAGAGTTAGTATAATGTATAGGAAGTGTGAAAAATATTGTAGACATTTTGACTTAGACATGCTGCTACTACTTCATTTTGGAGGTTGTATATATAGTGGACTTAACTTTTGTAAAAAAATTACTATAATTATTTGTTTTAGTTGTTTTCGAATTTCTTATAATTGCTTTGATAATGTTATGCATGGTGTTGTGAAGAGATTTAACAGTGTTTTGGGCAAGCTCAATTTGAGAATGGATTTGCCAAAACATTGTGTCGATCAATTCCTCATTCTCCCAAGGGAAGGGGTCCCAACAATGTTAGTATCAGAGCCCAATGTTTTAAATTAAAGAATAACAATTGATGTTAACCTAGGGAACCTTAGAGTAATCGCGAAAGCTAGGAAAACCCTAGGAATGACTTAGAGTAATATAGCAAAATTATGAACGAAAACTTTTTGACTTCTGATTGACATGAAGAGGAACCGAGTGAGAGTGTCCATATTATGAGGGGAACTTGACTATCACTGGGAGATAGTAAGTTTTAAGATTTAGAATTTAAACCTAGGGTATTAGAGTAGTACTTAGAGATAGCTACCTTAACATGTAGTTATCTATTATTATAATAACTTAAAGTTGTGGTTTCCTTAATTTGGGAAAATGATGGAAGTTTAATGTTTTATGTAAACCATGATGCCTCGTCGACGTGGAAGACCATGTAGGATCCCAGAGTCGGTGCCACCACCACCACCTCCAATTCAGCCTGAGTAGGATTCCATACAGAGGCTTGATGCTATGATTAGGGTGTCTACTGAGGCTACTCAGGCCCAAACAACCTTATTAAGAGAAACTAGATCAGGTTGAGGTTGAGAAATAGAGAGCTGAGCCAATAGCACCCCCATACCAATTGTACTTGAGAGGGTTGTATACCACGCAGAGGCAACTCTAGTGAGACAGGGAGATGAGGCTACTCATGATCGCTTTCTGAAGAGGTTTTTGGATTTGAGACCCAAGGAGTTTCACGGGGGTCGGAGTTCATATCCAGTAGAGAACTGGCTTTGCAATATTAAAAAGAACGCTAAGACGTCGAAGTCGCCGAAGGAGAATTAGGTACTCTTTGCTACACATATGCTTGAAGATGAGGCTACGATTTGGTAGAAAGCCACCCAGACTATATAGGGTCATATTACGACATGGGCCCATTTTCGAAAATTATTCTTGAGCTCTTATGTTCCTAAGACAGCAAGGGAGCATAAGAAGTGGAGTTTTTGACCCTACGTCAGGAGGACATGTCAGCGAGAGAGTATACCCACTGGAGGCATATGCACCTGAGTTAGTGGGTAACCCAAGCAAGAGAGTAGGATTCTCCTATCGCGGGCTAAGGGCCAATATTAGGCAAGTCACATCGACATCTACTAAGGCGACTCTTAAGGCCATCTAGAGACAAGCGCTACAGTTCAAGACTGATGGGAGAGATGAGCGCCCGATGGTTCAGATAGTATAGGGTGCCACAATGCAGCTGCAACAACAGTTACATCCCCGATCATTGACTCAGGGCGGTTATCGTGGTAGGCCCCGATCAATTAGATACCCAAAGAAGAGGAAATACTTGGGAGGACAGTTGTTAGTTGCATAGAAAACTAACATTAGCATAGGTGATTAATTGCATTTTATAGGAAATAAAGGGAGAATTAGGTAGAGATTTGCATAATTAGTAGCATGAGCATGTAGTTTAGGAACTTGCATTGTTTCATGTCATTATAAGCTTTGTTTTAAAGATTTGGAACTCTTTTATGAGAAAATGATGTCTGGGAAAGGAAATTGAGTGTATTGCAGGTACAGGTTGAAGCAAAAAGGGAAAGCACATCATATGAAGGAAAAAGAAGAAGAAAACATAAAGAAAGTATTAAGAGACTGCGATCGAATAATTGAAGATCACGGTAGTTGAAGAAGGACACAAAGTGGGTAAAACTCACTAGTTACCGTGGTCGATGATCTAGTGACCGCGGTAACCAGAACGTGATTTGTGAACGAAAAGGATGGACCGCGGTGGACAAAATGAGAAGATTCTAGTGTTTTATTGAAGAACACTATTGACCGCGATCAGTCACTGCGGTCACACGATTAATTATCGAGATTTTCATATTTTTTAAGATTTTTTTAGTACGAGACTATAAATAGGAGAGGTTATTAGAGCTCAGATATACAATATACAGAAAAAAATCACTTGTAACGGCTGAAAAGAGCTACAACCAGTGTTCCAATTACAGATTGAAGATTATTGTCGAATTTTGAGTATGATTTACTTCTTTGACTATTGTTTAATGATTTCTACTAATTTCATGTCGAGCTAATTCGTTTTCTTTGTCTGGGATGTGATGTTCAATGTACGAACGGTAATATCTAGTTGTAATTATTGGACTAGAGACACTATTCCATACTATGGTTGCTTAATGTTTTGTGTTTACTAGCCATAGATATGATGAATGCAACACTTTAGACTAACTCAGGAGAGAGGTCTAAAGGGTGGTTATCGCAGTTTGGACTTAGGATAGTTGATTAATTGGGAGGTTATTAACTGATCTAGGGAGTTGCACAGGGACTTTCAAATACACTAATTTGGTTTTTGAGTAAGCGCCTCGGAAGAGGGCTTTACAAAACAAATCTAATCAATATTGAAACACCTCGGGAGAGGGTCTCAATTACAGATGCAAAAACTCATAGTTTAGACAATTCATAACAACAACTAAGAGTCACAGGTCATGCAGCGACATTCATTATCCTAGACAACCATTATACATAGATTTCCAAGAACAAAATTATCAATTTCACTAGACTAGATTTTCATTAAGAGTTTGATATAGTCACAACAATTAGAGTCTTGATAAAACGTGAACCAGTAGTAAATTGGGATTTGAGATCACTAGCTAAACCATTTTTCCCTGAGGACGATATTCGATCTCACCGATTAATACTCAAGCAAACCTGTACACTTGCAGAGTTAGGAACAAGTTTTTGGCGCTGTTGTCGGGGACAAATGGTGTTAGATGTTTTAGAACTAGTTGAACTTGGTTTAGTCTTAGTCAAGGCAAAATTTTATTTTATTGTTACATTTTTTTGATTGTTCTGAGATTTATTGAAGTTCATTGAATGCACTTGATCTTTTTATGTTTTCTGTGTTTCAGGCTTGCATGAGTAAATGTCCTTGTGATCCCTACGATCTAGATTTGTTGAAAACAATTCATCAAATTCTATTAGAGGCCCAAGAACGAGTACCAACTATGGCTGATAGTGGAAGTTCTAGACTTGGGAACAATAGAGAGGCACAGCATAGAGAAGCACCTTTGAGGGACTTCTTTAAACCGGTGTTGAAAAATAACTACTCAGGCATAGCAAGAACACTGATAAATGCAAATAATTTCGAGCTAAAGTCGTCCTTGATCACAATGGTGTAGCAACAACAGTTTGGAGGCTCAACTGTTGAGGATCCAATGGCACACTTAAATTCCTTTATGGAAATTTGTGACATGGTTAAAATGAATGGAGTAACTGAAGATCAGCTTAGGCTGAGACTTTTCCCTTTCTCTTAAGGGATAAAGTGAGAAGTTGGTTGCAAACCTTGCTTCCTGGAAGTATTACAACTTGGGAAGAGATGGGCTAGAAATTTTTGCAAAAGTATTTCACATCAGCCAAGATACATCAGTTGCGGGGTGAAATTAGTTCTTTCAAGCAATCTGATTTTGAATCACTGTACGAAGCTTGGGCAAGGTTCAAAGACCTACTGAGGCGTTGCCCACAACATGAATATCTTCCTTGGCTCCAAATCCAGATGTTCTATAGTGGACTTACACCACCCACTAGGGCTTTGGTAGATTCAGCAATTGGAGGCTCATTGATGGAAAAGTCAACTATAGATGCCACTCAACTGATTGAAGACATGGCCGCTAATGCATATGGGCACGGTACTCAAAGAGGAACAACAAAAAAAGTGGGAATTCATAAAGTGGATGAGATTAGTGTTTTGCATGCCCAAATTGCTACTATGACCCATCGATTGAATTTGGTGGAAGAAAAGAGTAGTGGTGGACAGTTTCAGAATCAACAAACTTAACAAGTGCAGTCCATTGCAGAAGCTAACAAGGTGTCATATCCTAGAGAAGCTTCCATTAAGCAAATGAATGTCATGAACAGATTCAATGGCTACCAAGGACCAGCTGGGGGGTATAATGTCCCAAAGTACTATCATCTAGGAGTGAGAAATAATGAGAATTTCTCATATGCAAACAGTAAAAACGCTTAATTGCCATCGGGATTTGTGCCTCAATAGCCTTTGCAGGATAAAAAGCCATCTTTGGAAGATAAGCTTGATGAAATGATGAATATGCACACAAGATTCTTGAAGGAGTTAACTAGAAGGGTGGACAAAAATGACACTAGAGTTTTCGGAACTGAAATCCAAATTGGAAATATGAATGTCATTGTTAAGAGTTTGGAAACACAAGTGGGGCAGTTGGCACAAATAGTCTCAAATCAGCAGTGGAGTTCCTTTCCAAGTGATACTCAGGTGAATCCAAAAGAAAGCTGCAAAGCAGTGATACTAGGAGTGGCAAAGAAGTAGCAAGTCCACCACATTCAAGTATACCGCCTATTGAAGTTGAAGAAGTTGTTAGCTATGAGATGAATGTTCAAAAGAAATCAGTGGTCCAATATGAAGAACCTTCAGCATCAAAAGGGAAAGTTAAGAAAAGTGCCACTCAAGAAGGTAAAGGCTTTGAATCTCCACCTTTACCATTCCCTCAAAGGTTCAAAAAAAAAAGGATGGATGAACAATTTGCCAAGTTTTTGGAAATGTTTAAGAAGATTCATATAAACATCCCATTTGCAGAAGTTTTGCAACAAATGCCTAATTATGCAAAGTTTATGAAGGAGATAATGTCTAAGAAGAGCAAGCCACAAGCTTACTGAAAAGTGCAGCGCCATCCCACAGAAGAAACTTCCTCAAAAGTTGAAAGATCCGGGCAGTTTCACTAAACCATGCAACATTGGGTCTGAAATCTTTAAGAAAGCATTGTGTGATCTTGGGGCAAGTATTACTCTAATGCCTTTGGCAGTATGCAAGAGGTTGGGAATGTCGAAAATCAAGCCAACCACAATCACCCTTTAATTAGCAGATAAATCCTTAACATATCCAAAAAGGGTGATTGAGGATGTGTTGGTCAAGGTGGATAAATTCATATTTCCAGTGGAATTTGTGGTTCTAGACATGGAAGAGGATTGTAAAGAACCACTCATCCTGTAAGACCATTCTTGGATACAAGGCATGTACTCATAGATGACCACAAGGGAGAATTAACCTTAAGAGTTAATGAAGATAAGGTTGTCTTCGATCTCTACAAGGCAATG
Organism: Tinospora cordifolia; assembly: GCA_030144865.1. Taxonomy (NCBI): domain Eukaryota; kingdom Viridiplantae; phylum Streptophyta; class Magnoliopsida; order Ranunculales; family Menispermaceae; genus Tinospora; species Tinospora cordifolia. The sequence continues at coordinate 12,997 of JAJIYU010005957.1, read as the reverse complement.
AACTACCCTAATGATTTGCACGAATGCAACAGGGTAGAGGTCCTAAATTCTTGTATTGACGAGGTGATGGATGAATTAAGCTCTCAAGATGAATTGGTGGGATGTATCTCTCGTTTATTGTCCTTTCCTCAAGCTATGACAGAAGATGAGAAGCTAGTCGTGTTAGCTTTAAAAGCATACTCACTAGAACTTCACAGTATAGAAGAGCAATTATCTGAAACCCATCAATTTGAAGATGTTCGAGAGACTTCTAGGGAAGTAAAGCTGAAACTGCTCCCAGAACATTTGAAGTACGCATATTTGGATGCATCTCAATTATTTTCAGTTATTATCTCCTCCTCGCTGGACCCTGTTCAAGAAGATAAATTGCTGAAAGTGCTAAAAGACCACAAAGCTGCAATAGGTTGGACAATTAAAGATATCAAGGGGATAAATCCAGCCATTTGTATGCACAAAATCTTAATGGAGGATTCACATAAGCCTACAGTGAAACACCAGCGACGACTCAATCCTATCATGAAAGAAGTGGTGAAGAAAGAAGGGACGAAGTGGCTAAAGGCTGGAATTATTTATGAAATATCATATTTGCTATGGGTTAGTCCTATTCACGTGGTGCCCAAGAAAGGAGGAATGACAGTTGTCATAAATGAGAAAGGAGAATCAATAGCTTCAAGGACAACAACAGGATGACATGTTTGCATAGATTATCGGAAGTTCAATAAGGCTACCCGCAAGGATTACTTCCCCTTTCCTTTTGTGGACCAAATGTTGGATCCGATTGCTAGTTATGATTTTTACTGTTTCTTAGATGGATACTCAGGATGCAACCAGATAGTCATTGCACTAGAGGACCAAGAGAAGACAACTTTCACTTGCCCATATGGCACTTATGCATTTAGGAGAATGTCATTTGATTTGTGCAATGCACCAGCCACCTTCCAGATATGCACGATGGCAATATTTGCAGATATGATTGAAGACATCATGGAGTTATTTATGGATGACTTCTCACTATTTGGTGAAACATTTGAACAATGCCTTCATGATCTAGAAAGAGTATTTTCTCGTTGTGAAGAAAAGAACCTAGTTCTCAACTGGAAAAAATGTCATTTCATGATTCGAGAAGGCATTGTTTCGGGCCTTAAAGTTTCTGTTAATGGCTTGGAAGTGGATAAGGTAAAGATTCAAGCCATTGAAAAGTTGTTACCACCAACGGTGCGAGAGGTGCGGAGCTTCTTGGGGCATATATGTTTTTATCGTAGATTTATCAAGAACTTCTCTCAAATAACTTGACCTCTATGTCATTTGCTTGAAAAGAAAGTTGAGTTTAATCTCACAACTGAGTGTGTTGAAGCCTTCAACACACTTAAAAGAGCCTAAACGTCTGCTCCTATTATATCCACACCAGTTTGGGGGGAACCGTTTGAAATCATGTGTGATGCTAGTGACTATGCAGTCGGAGCTATCCTAGGACAAAGACGTGATAGGATGTTCAGAGCTATATAATATGCAAGCAAAACATTGGATGATGCTCAAAAAACTATACTACCATTGAAAAAGAGTTGCTGGCAGTTGTTTTTGCATGTGACAAGTTCAGGTTATACATTGTAGGATCACATGTTAAAGTCTTCACAGATCACACAACTATTTGCCATCTCTTTGCAAAGAAATATGCAAAACCCAGATTAATAAGGTGGATCTTACTGTTGCAAGAATTTGATATAGAGGTGATAGACAAAAACGGTACAGAGAATGTTGTAGCAAACCACTTGTCTCATTTGTCCAATGAGGCAAATCCAGATCCAAGGAGTATAGTGGAGGTTTTCCCTGATGAACATCTCTTGAAAGTTAGTGACAATACACTGTGGTATGCAGATTTTGCTAATTACAAAGCAACAAGTGTCATTCCACTTGATTTATCTTAAGGCCGCCTGAAGCGTTTTGTACATGAAAGCAAGTTCTATCTTTGGGATGATCTTTTTCTCTACCGGAGATGTGCCGACAAAGTGATACGTCGATGCATTCTTGATTATGAAATTAACAAGATCCTTCATGATTGTCATGTTTCACCTTATAGTAATAACTACATCCATCAACGTACAACATGGCGTGTTATTGAGAGTGGGCTCTATTGACAAACATGTTGAAAGATGCCTATCAGTTTGTGAAGACATGTGAGATATGTTAGAAACAAGGAAACATCTTTAGAAAGAATGAGATGCCTTTCACTTCATTTGTAGAAGTGGAATTGTTTGATGTTTGGGGCATTGACTTCATGGGACCATTTCCACCCTCAGATGGCAAATAATATATCTTGTTAGCTGTTGATTATGTCTCTAAGTGGGTTGAGGCTGTGGCTATAGCAAAGAATGATGCTAGAGTTGTGTTGCAGTTTCTCTCTCGAAACATTTTTTCCCATTTCAGAACTCCTAAAGCCATTGTGAGTGATGAAGGTACACACTTCTACAATAAGGTTTTCAACAACCTTCTCACCAAGTACGGCGTGAGGCACAAGGTTGCATTACCTTATCATGCACAAACTAACGAGCAAGTTGAAGTGTCTAATCGAGAAATCAAGGCAATATTACAGAAGACGGTTGGCACAAATCGTAAGGATTGGGCTTTGAAGTTGGATAATGCATTGTGGGCAAAAAGACCCATTGACATGTCTCCATATCAGCTATTGTATGAAAAATCATGTCACTTCCCTTATGAGTTAGAACATAGAGTTTATTGGGCCATCAAGAAGTTAAATTTTGATGCAAAAGCCTGTGGCGAGAATCAATTGTTGCAGCTTGTTGGACTCGAGGAGTTTCACTGAGATGCGTTTAAGAACAACACCATTTACAGAAAAAGAACAAAGAAATAACATGATCAGCTCATAGAGAAGAAGGAGTTTAAACCTCGCTAGCAAGTACTACTATTTAATTCAAGACTCCGGTTATTTCTAGAAAAATTGAAATCTCCATGGTCGAGACCTTTCCTACTTACTTAAGTCTTCCCATATGGTGCAGTAGAAGTGTAGAGCTTGATAGATGGCCACAAATTCAAAGTGAATGGCCAGAGATTAAAGATATTCTATAGAGGACCAAAGTAGACTGTTGAAATGGCAGTTCTCAAAGATTGAAACACAGTATCCTCATCGAGCAAATGACGTTGAACATAGCGCTGAGTGGGAGGCAACCCACTATAGAATTAGGATTTCAAGTATGCTTGCGTGATTGTTTTCATGTATTTAGTTTGTTTTGGATTTTGTTGGAAAAATAGGTTCTAGACATTTAAAATTGAGAAGGGGTACCGTCATACTGTTTACCACGATCAGCAGAATTAGTGATTCTGTGGATCGCGGTCAACGGAGTATAACAATTTTAAGAATGTCTATGGATCACGGTCCACAGAACACCTTGTTCTGTGTATCGCGGTTACTAGAATGCTATGATCCATGCACTGCAATGGACCGCGGTCAGCAGAAACATACTCTTTTGTGTACCGCGGTCCACAGAATGACCACTTTTGCACTCCTGCTGATCGCAGTCTGTAGTCTTTGAATACACTAACAGACTGTGGTAGGCAGATCTCCAATCATTGTAGTTTTTCAAAAATCCATACATGGACCGCAGTCCATCAATTACCGACTGCGGTCCGTACGTCTTTTTAAGCCAAATCATGGTTATTTTGAGTCATTCTGCTCCGAAATTTGTGAAATTTCAAGTGACCCTTCGTCTCCTTTTCAATTTCCAAAGTTTCTCTTGCCATTCCAATGATAATGTAAGTGTTTTTACCTTACTTTTCAATAGTTTTTAGTTTTCTTTGGGTGTTTAGATAGATTTAGGAGTTGCCCATTAGTTCTTTTGTTAGAAATAGTTATCTTGCTCAATAATTTGCAACCTCTTTCCTTTTTAATCCATGTGTGCATGATTTGTGAGTCCTTTTGAGCCAAGACTTGCACAAATCCTTGTTCATGAGCATCCTAGGATGTAAGCTATTTTGTTTCAATGCAATGAGGCGTATTTCATAGCTATTTTCATTGAATATGATGAAATTGGAATTACAAGGTTCAATTTTTATTGTCTGATGATTATTTCTGATGTTAGGATGCTTAGACTTGTGAACAAATATACTTCAATTAGTTTCAATTCATTTTGAGTACACTATTGTATGAATCTTGTTGTTTTCCTTGCTAACCATTGTTGTTGTTGCAAGCCTCCTAGAATGAAACATCCTACTTCAAAGGGTAAGCAGCCAGTGCCGCCTCCTCCACCAGCTGATCATAATCTTTTTAAAACAGTCGCTGCCAAGCTGAGATTCAACATGATACGCTCCAACAGACATCTTATCCTCGAGAGAGGCATCATGCTAATGAATGAGGAGTACAACATTGGTATTGATACAGTGGTGGCTGCTAGGCATTAGGAGCGGCTTATTCAGGCACCCGCTACTATAGTAGTATCAATAGTTCAAGAGTTTTATGCAAATGCACCAGACTGAGAGGGTAGATCAATATGGGTGTGGGGCAAGTGGGTACCATTTAGTGCGGCAGCAATTAATGAAGTCTATGGCTTGCCTACAGACTCCCCTGATGAATACTACAATCTCCTACCTAGATTTGATCCGAATGAGGTATTGCAAACTCTATGTGTTGATGGGGCCTCCTGGATTTGCTATAACAACAGACTCGTCAACTTTGTGAAGACCACTTTTAAGACCCCTGCTAAGGTGTGGTTATATTTAGTTTGTGTTAATCTTCTTCCATCCTTAGCCATTAACAGGGTCACTGTGGAGCAAGTCGTTTTAGTGTACTGCATCATGAAATGGCTCCCGATCAATATTGGGACAATTACTTCCAGTTCCATTAGGTCAGCCATTGACAAGACCAATGTGGGTTTGCTACATCCTACTCTCATCACAGGGCTTTGCAGAAGAGCTGGGGTTGTATGGGAGAAGAGTGAGCCGCTCTTGAAGATGAAGGATCATATAACGGTGAAGATGCTCACTTCTACTTCTGCTAAGAGGGGTCGAGCCTCTACTGAGTCACCACCACCAGCTGTTGATCCAGCCAGCTCCATACTGGCCCCTGCACATCCTACTGATGTTCCACAGTCCTCTTCCGTTGCTGTTGCACCCCTCTCTTCTACTAAGCATACTATGATGTATTGGATGGTGTATCTCACCTAGTGGCTACACCGCAAGGACTCGAGTATGGCCGAGGCTTATCCTCCTCCTTCTTGCTACGTCCCCTACATGGCGATGGCTTGTTGTACACCTCCTGTGCCCCCAACTCCGCCGGTAGGCGATGATGATGATGCTGATGATGTTGGGGATGCTAGTGGTGATGATGATGGCGGTGATTTTAATGATTTCATTACCGAAGAAGAAGTCTTTAGAGCTGACCTCTGTGCCTTGGTTTCTTCTTTATTTGTGTTGCTGTCTTTTGCTGCTCTTGAAACAAAATTTTTTTTGTATTTTTGTTGCTCTTGGTTATTCTAATGCTGCCTTCCTTGATATAAATGGTCTTACTTGTATAATGAATTTTTAGGCTTTCCAGACTAATTTTCTTCTATCTTTGAATGCATGTTGTACTGTGTTCTTTTCCCACGTATGCAAATCAATGTGCACTTGAAGACAAGGCACCATTCAAGTTTGGGGGTATGTGCTTAATGCCTCAACACACAGCAAATAGGGTCAGTTTTATTTTGTTTTGTTAGTTTTTTGTCAAATTTTGTTAGATGCATTCTAGGAAAGCATTTAGGATAGATTGTCCACATATGAAATAAATAAATGAAAATGAAATAAAACAAATTTTACTGAGTAACCTATGAAATTGTAACTTTCTTCTAATGTGATGAGACAAAGAACTAGGGTACTTTCAAATAGTCCGTGTGCTTGGTTTGTCTGAAATTTGACCTTGACTGATCTCTGTAGTCTTAGGTAGATTGAGAATCCGAAAACTGAGGAAAGTAAGGAGTGGACATTAAACCACAAGTAGAGAAAATTTCTCACAGACTCTTGAAATAATCAAATCTGTCTTGAACACTGCTTAGGAATGACTATGTGAGGGAAATGAAGTATGCCATCATTGTTTGAGTCATAGCCTAAAGGTTGGTCCTAGCATTTATAATCCTTTGTAGCTAATTTTGAGCCTTATAGCTTGTTTTCTTGTTTTGAACCTAAACATTATATATATAAACACTCTATCCTTATATGAATATCTCAATTGGACCTATTTGTGTGTACTCATGGTTTTAATACTATTTATTTTGATGATGTGAAAGAAGGAGGGGATGCTAACATTAAAATACATGTTTCCAGTTTTTGTTTCAACTTTTATATTGTTAAAAAAAAAGAAAAAAAAAGGAGAGTATATATATTTCTTTAGTATTTTAGTATTGTCAATGATAGCTGAACTTTCTACTTTTGTATGAGTGTACATGTGAGTATAATTTAGAGTGCACATGATGAAATAAGTTTGGGGGAGCTATGAAAACAAGGTTGTGAGCATGAAAGGAAAATACGAAGGCTTGGACAGAAAGGATTAGGCTATAGGTTAATATTATTGCTATGAGTTTACACTTGAGTCAGATTTAAAGTCTTATTACACTTGTACCTTGAGCCAGACTATGTTACAACCTAAAAGAAAGACCACTGATTCTGACTATAGTTTGACCTTAGTAGCAGATAGACAAAGGAGAGAATTGAGAGGATCTGTGTACTTAGGTATTATGAAAGGAATTCTATGAGTGGGATGGTACCTGCAAATCACCTACAAAGTCTAGAATGATTGAGATACTAATAGATAAAAGGGTGAAGTTGAGAAAGAATAGAGGATTAACTAAAAATCTAGACAACCTGAATGGCTCTAAGGAATTGTTAATGAGTCATAAACTAAAGAAACAGAAAATTGAGGTTACAATGATGATTGAAATTGAATGTACTTCTATATGATAGGATGTGTCAGTTTAGATTAGAGTCTTTGTTCGGGGACGAACAATAGTCTAAGTTTGGAGGTCTTTGTTAGTTGTATAGCAAACTAACATTAGCATAGGTGATTTATTGCATTTTATAGGAAATAAAGGGAGAATTAGGTAGAGATTTGCATAATTAGTAACATGAGCATGTAGTTTAGGAGCCTGCATTGTTTCATGTCATTATAAGCTTTGTTTTAAAGATTTGGAACTCTTTTATGAGAAAATGATGTCTGGGAAAGAAAATTGAATATATTGCAGGTATAGGTTGAAGCAAAAAGGGAAAGCACATCATATGATGGCAAAAGAAGAAGAAATCATGAAGAAAGTATCAAGAGACCACGGTCGAATAACTGAAGATTGTTGTAGCTGAAGAAGGACACAAAGTGGGTAAAGCTCACTGGTTACCGCGGTCGGTGATCCAATGATCGCGATAACCAAAACGTGATTTGGAACGAAAAAGATGGACTGCGGTGGACAAAATGAGAAGATTCTAGTGTTTTATTGAAGAACATTATTGACCGCGGTCACACAATTAATTATCAGGATTTTCATATTTTTTTAGGATTTTTTTAGTGTAGGACTATAAATAGGAGAGGTTATTAGAACCCATATATACCATATACGGAAAAAATTACTTGTGACGGCTGAGAAGAGCTAGAACCAGTGTTCCAATTGTAAATTGAAGATTCTTTTCGAATTTTGAGTATGATTTACTTCTTTGATTATTGTTTAATGATTTCTATTAATTTCATGTCAAGCTAATTTGTTTTCTTTGTCTGGGATGTGATGCTCAATGTATGAACTGTGATATCTAGTTGTAATTATTGGACTAGAGACACTATTCCATATTATGGTTGCTTAATGTTTTGTGTTTACTGGACATAGATATGATGAATGCAACACTTTAGACTAACTCAGGAGAGAGGTCTAAAGGGTGGTTATCGTAGTTTGGACTTAGGATAGTTGATTAATTGGGAGGTTATTAACTGATCTAGGGAGTTGCATAGGGACTTTCGAATACACAAACTGGGTTGTTGAGTAAGCGCCTCGGAAGAGTGCTTTACACAACAAATCTAATCAATATTGAAACACCTCAGGAGAGGGTCTCAATTACAGATGCAAAAACTCATAGTATAGACAATTCATAACAATAACTAAGAATCACAGGTCATGCGGCGGCATTCACTATCCTAGACAACCATTATACATAGATTTCCAAGAACAGAATTATCAATTTCACTAGACTAGATTTTCATTAAGAGTTTGATATAGTCACAACAATTAGAGTCTTGAAAAAACGTGAACCAAGAGTCAATTGGGATTTGAGATCACTAATTAAACCATTTTTCCCTGAGGATGATATCCGGCCTCACCAGTTAATACTCAAGCGAACCTGTACACTTGCAGAGTAAGCAACAATAGTCCAGAGGGAAGCAGAATCAATCATCTTCTATAGCCCTATTGTTACCACCCTAGTTCATACATATCGGCTAGTTGGACAACCACGGACTCGGTATGGGGCCCAAAGTAGAAGTCGAAGTAGAAGCCGAGATTCAACACATAAAGGTTATGGGCCGAGCCAGACCTATTAGGCTGATCTGGGGCGTCATATTATATGTTATCTGTGTGGTCAACCAGGCCACAGAGAATATGACTGCCCTATGCTTGTACCAACTGCTACTATGACTCGAATGAGAGCACATGTCATCACACAGCCTAAACTGGAGGCTACCACAACTCTAGTAGAAGGTATTGTTTCTATTTTAGATTCTACCTTATATGTATTGGTTGATGCTGGTTTAACTTTATCATTCATCTTTGGACATGTCGTAGATGGATTGGAACATAGATCCCTTAGGGCACCCACCTGGCTTATGTTGAGTACTGCAACCGAGGAACGCATTTACCCTAATCTAATTTGTGAAGGTTACGTGTTGAGGTTGGGTGACTTTGAGACCATCGTTGACCTTAAGGTATTAGAGTCCCTAGAGTTTGATGCTATATTAGGGATGGACTAGCTAGCCGCGTACCATGCGCATGTCAATTGTTTTGCCAAGAGGGTTATATTTCAAATACCAGGGAAACATGTTCTTATCTTTCAGGGTAATGCCTCTAATAGATCAAGAACCAAAGGCAGAATGGCGACTCAGAATAAAATTGATACTTTATGGTTGGTCTAACAACCATAGATGAGGGACCTTCATAGGCGAGTATGGATGAGATTCATATTGTCAAAGATTTTCTTGATGTGTTTCTTGAGGATTTACCTGGCTTGTCTCTTAAACAGGAAATCGATTTCATTATTGAGGTTATTTTAGGGACGCAGCCCATTTCGATCCCTCCTTATCGAATGACACTTAAGAAATTATAGGAATTGAAGGTCCAACTAGAGAAACTAATAAGTAAGGATTTTATTACCCCTAGTATGTCGCCTTGGGGTGCTCCAGTGTTGTTTGTGAGGAAGAAAGATGGGAACCTCCGTTTGTGTATCAACTATCGGCAGTTGAATAAGGTGACAGTAAAAACAAGTACCCCCTTCCCTGCATTGATGATTTGTTTGACCAGCTCAGAGGTGCTACTATGTTTTCAAAGATAGATCTTAGATCTAGATACCATCAGCTGCGGGTCAGGGAGGAGGATGTACCGAACACGGCCTTTCAGACTCGTTATGGGCACTATGAGTTCCTAGTCATGCCATTTGGCGTGACAAATGCCCCTGTGATGTTAATGGACCTGATGTAGAGAGTGTTTCGTCCCTATCTCGACTCCTTTGTCATTATCTTTATTGATGACATTCTTATTCACTCAAAGACTAGGGAGGAACACGCCGAAATTTGAGGATCGCATTGTAGACTCTTCGAGATCACCGCTTATATGCTAAGTTTAGCAAGTGCGAGTTCTGGTTGACAGAGGTTTAATTTTTAGGCCATGTGGTAGGAGCCGATGATATTTTTGTAGATCCGAGTAAGGTCGAGACTATTATTAGTTTCATGAGACCTACCATAGTGACAGATATCTGTAGTTTTCTAGGTTTGACAGGTTATTATCGCAGATTTGTGCAAAATATCTGAAGGATTGTTGTACTTATGACAAAATTTACCCAGAAGGACATGTCGTTCGTATGGTCAGATAAGTATGGAGGCCTTTCTTGAGCTGAAGTGTCATTTGACATTTGTGCCAATACTTATGCTACTTGAACTCAGCTATGAATTGGTGATCTATACATATGCATGTGGGACAGGCCTTGGGTGTGTGTTGATGCAAGGAGACCGAGTGATTTCTTATGCCTCACGACAGTTGAAGGTGCATAAGAAAAATTACCTTGTCCTTGATTTAGAGCTAGGAACAGTGGTGTTTGCGCTCAAGATTTGGCAACACTATCTGTATGGTGAGCGTTTTACGCTTTATTTAAATCACAAGAGCCTCAAGTACTTGTTTTCTTAAAGAGATTTGAATATGAAGCAGAGGAGAAGGATGGAGCTTCTTAAAGATTATGACTTTACCATTGAGTAATATCTCAGGAAAGCCAATGTAGTGGCTGATGCGCTGAGTAGAATACAAGTCGAGACTGCTTGTGTTGTTAGACATATGTCTCAAGAGTGGAGGATGATTGATTATGTGACAGTGATGAGTATCTACGAGACTTTGACCAAGACGAGAGTCACTACACAAATGATAGCCCAGCCGGTACTGCTTGCTGAGATCATGGAAGTACAACCTCATGACGTTGATTTTGTGATGTATCGGGAGTGGGTAGATGACACTTCTCGTGTGGAGTAGTTGATTGACAGTGATGGTGCACTAAGGTTCAGGGGACGATTGTGGGTACCAGATGACCCTCGCCTGATACAGAGAGTACTAGTAAGGCTGCACTACTCGAGGTATATCGTTCATCTAGGCACTAATCAGATGTATCATGATGCTCAACGTACTTATTGGTGGTCGGGGATGAAGCGAGATATTGCGTCCTTTGTGTAGAGATGTGACACATGCTAGCAAATTAAGGCCAAGAACTAGAAACCCGATGGTTTACTACAGCCCTTGGCTATTCTTGAGTGGAAATGGGAGCAAATTATTGTAGATTTTGTGATGGGATTACCCTAGACTCAGCAGAGACACGATACTATTTGGGTTATTATTGACAGATTCACTAAGTCTACTCATTTCCTCTCGATTCATACCAGAGATTCGGTTGAAAAGCTCAGTCGATTGTATATCTGCGAGATCGTGAGATTACATGGGGTCCGAATACCCATTGTATCTGATAGAGATGCTCCGTTTATATCCCATTTTTGGCAGAGCTTACAAAGTCAATTGGGCACTAGAATAAACCTAAGCACAGCCTTCCATCCACAGACTGATGGTCAATATGAAAGAGTGATCCAAATTTTGGAGGATATGTTCTGTGCATGTGTCATTGATTTTGGTGGTAACTAGAAGGATCATTTGGCATTATGTGAGTTTGCATATAATAACAACTACGAGGTAAATATTAACATGGCACCATTTGAGGCATTATATAGTCGACCTTGCCAATCGTCAGCTTTTTGGGCCAAGGTTGGTGAGATAGCAGTTTTGGGCCCTATTTTTGTACAGGAGCATAACTGAGAAAATCCAATAGATTTATCAGAACATGAATGTAGCTTAGGATCGACAGAAGAGTTATGCAGATAACCAGAGGAAGATCTTTGAGTTCGATGTTGGTGATCATGTACTATTTCAGATTTCTCCTTAGAAGGGGTAGACTCATTTAGGTGTTTCAGGAAAACTCGCTCGGAGATACATTGGACGTTTCAAGATCCTCAAGAAGATAGGTCCTATGGCTTACCGATTGTCATTGTCATCTTAGCTAGCGGGAGTACAGAATGTATTTCATGTGTCGATGTTGAGGAAGTACTACCCCAATCCTTCGTATATGATTGATTGAAGACATGTTGAGTTGTGATAGAATTGTTCATATGATGAGGCTCTAGTAGCTATCATTGATCGGGCTGTGAAGAAACTGCGCAACAAGGAGATACCAATGGTACGTGTACGTTGGCAGTGTCATGGTACTGAACAGGACACTTAAGAGCGAGAAAACTACATGGCGAGTCATTTCCCTGAAATTATGAAAGTTGTTTCCTAATATTTTATTATTGTAATAAATTTTGAGGACGAAATTTGTTATAAAGAAGGGAGACTATAATGACTCGTATTTTTAAACATTAAGTCGACGAGTTCGAAATATATTTTCATGTATCAATTAATGAATTATAAATGAAAATATATGAATTTATTGGAATTATATAAATTAATGCGTGTGATTTTTCGACAATGATATTAATCAATATGTGTGCTACTTGAGAAATTAGAATAAATAAATAATGATAATAATTATTTAGTGGAGTTAAAAAATAAATAAAATAAATTTATGCAATAAATTAATTATTGCATTTGCATATATCTATGGACATATATATATATATATATATATATATATATGTGATTATTGTATAGGATAAGGGAGCTTGGTTGGATCAAGATAATGAAAAAAAATAAAAATAAATATGCGATTAAAAATAATAATATTTAATATGTGATTATCCTATGACTTGGAAGATAAGGTAGTCAAAAGTTATCTTGGCATCATTTATGGGAGTGGGACCCACCCCATACCATCATTATAAATATCCCCCAATACTTCATTCATTTGTTCATCTACTTCCATCCGAGAATCAAAGAAGAAAAAAAGGAGAGAAAGAAGAGAGAAAAAAAAAGAAGAAAGAGAAAGAAGAAGAAAAGAAAAGAAAAAGGAGAAAAAAGAGAAAAGAAAAGAAAAAGAAAAAAGGAGAAAAGAGAAGTCACACACTTTTGAAAATTCGACATTTCAGATAAATCATTTTTACCTCTTTTTAATTCAAAATTATTATAAAATTTGTGATTTACAGTTTTTCTAGTATTATTTTCAATACAAGGCATTGGTCTATTATTCAACCCAAAATTAGGGTATATTTTCCCTACGAATGAAACTATACAATACATACATACAT
>JAJIYU010005956.1:0-21428 GCA_030144865.1 Tinospora cordifolia | reverse complement strand
ATATATTTCTCAAATCAAATTTTAATTTAATTAATTAATTTATTTCATAGTTTCTTGTTGACGCATTCACAAGCATCGTAATGTTTTCTATTATTATTATTATTATTATTAAAACATTTTAAGTTCTAAAAATCTATTTTATCATTATTATGTTTTTCTCGTAAAAACTATTATTTATTTTGTTTTTATTTATTATTTATTTTATATTAAATTCTTATTTTTGACCATTAATATTTTATTTTATATTTAGCCGCGATATAGCGCGCTCGCAGAGTTTTAGGGTGTTACAAACCCCAACGCTCAGATGTTGAGTCTAATCCGATCCCATTATGTACCCTGACCTTGTGCTTAAACCTTTAGCCTATGGTTTCCCTATCAATTTACCACTACATATGTTTGAAATCAATCATTGTAGCTCAGAGACAAGAAACTATTTAACCGATGTCATTTCAATCATATTTTATGCAAGAAATACAGTTAAAATAACAACTGAATTAAACTACTCACCTCGTGTCTTGCGCACCGATGTCCCCTCGACACTCGACCCAGTGCCTCCAATATACGCTCAAATCTATTTAATGTTAAACTCAATTTCAGCTCTCCTGTGAAACACAACTTAATTTCAGTCCTACTATCCCTAATTGTTCTTAGTCAAATTAAATTCGATTTGGTCAAACTAGGTCAACCAATCAAGCTTGGTCAAACCAGGTCAACTAATCAAGCTTGGTCAAACCCGATCAACATTGGTTAATTTGGGTCAACATTGTGTCAAAATTGAGTTAATTTGGTCAAAATTTTCAATTTCCAACACTTCGTCAAAGTTCAAGCTTTTTTAGTTTAATTTGTGTAGCAAATTTATCAATTTTTTTTTTTACAATGAATTCCTCCATTGGATTTTTGCAAAACTTTTTAGATATGATCTGGGCCTTCTATACATTCACCAAAAATTTATAATTTGATTTTTAGACTTCATTTTATGGGGTTTTAAATTGAAATATCAGAAACTTTTAATTGTGGTTTTTCTTCCTAATTGTGCACTCAATTTGCCGATTTTCCTAATTGTGGTTTTTCTTCCTAATTGTGCATTCATTTGACCACCTTAAACTTACTGAGTTGAGACCAACTTTTACAAAACATCATTAATTGTCTTAAAAACATACCCTCCAAATTTCAAGTTAATTGGATATGTTTAAGTATTTTTAAAAATTCATAACAAGCACGAAATCATGGTATCATAACAGGTTTTTCAAAAATTTTCTAAATACTAATTCATGCATATTAAGTAGCTTACTTCGTCACCATTTTTGACATGCTTCAAGTATTCATTTGTCATTCTTCATAAAATAGAAAATGAAGTACTCATTATAAGAATTAAAACAAGCCATTTTACCTCAAGATCCAACCTCGGATGGCCTAGGAATCCACCTTACAAACTCGGATGAACACACTTTTCAGGTTCTAACAGTGACAAACAACAACTTTCATGGTCATTTCTACTTCAAATAGTCTATGTTTTCGACCAAAGGCTTGCACCTCTTTGAAGAGGGCAATGGAAGCTTTCCAAGGACTCTAAGATTGTTCAAAATGGAGTTTGGATGAGGGAGATATGAGAGGATGAGGTTAGAGTATTCAAGCTGAAATTTCTGCAACAATGGTGTTGAGTGGTGTTTGAACGAGATTTTGCAGTGACTTTGAGCTTCATGTGGCCATCTATTTGGCTTGGCTTAGTGCTCAATACCATGAAAACATGAAGAGTTGTTGGTGGGTGCATTAATGGTCAAAACTATGGGCAAAAACCATGGGAAATAGTGGTTTTTGCCACTTTCTTGGTGGTTTCTCGGCTCGAAATGAGGAAGGGATGGAAGAAAGAACGAAAGGAAAGGAAAGGGAGGGGAATGGCGCGTGGGCTGGCAAGGGCGTGGGACAACCCACGTGCTGAATTTGGCCCACATGGGCCGAACGGCTAGTGCGTGCGTGCATCCCACCTGCTCGAGCCAATGCTCGTGCGCATTGGTCCAGGTCAGGCCAAAATAATTTTTTTCTCAATTTTTACTCATCATTTTTTCCTCCAAAATCACATATATTCCTAGGTATCCCCCCAAATTCAAATTTATTTATTTATTTTCTACAAGTTTCATTTCCTACCAAAAAAAATTTATCAATTTTCACTAAAAAAAAAATCAAATAATTGCCCCTAAAATTCATTATTACTTAAAATTCATATAATTAACCTAAAAATCATCTTTTCTTCCAAAAAATCATATTTTCTCAATAATTAATCTATTTTCTTCCCAAAAGTTTTATTTCTTAATAAATCTTATTTTCTTCCAATTAATTAGCAAAACTTGAGAAAATTTATGCATTCTCATAAAAATTTTAAAAAAATACATGAAAATACATATTAAAAAATACAAGACGTTACAATATCAAGCTTCAATCCTGGGATTTCTATGCTCAATGTTGCTGCAACGAGTGAACGAAAAGCAATAGTTGCATTGCAATTTGCCTACTCAAGACAAGTACCAAACAAGAAGATAAGTAAATGAATTAGAGAATCAAAACATTTGTTAATCATAATGTTTGGGCAAATAGTTGAGGAATAAAAAGAAACAACTCCAAGAATTAAAAAAGTAGATTGAATCAACCATTCAAAAGCCATGTATCAAAGTCTCAAATAAGAAAGAATAGAAGTTATACTTCTACCTTCTTTCCCCCATGATACAGCCCCGTCAAGCCAAGCTTTAGAACCTTTACCATCAAATTCTCTTGCAGTATTGTTGAAAGCAACATTAACGTTCGATGCTAGCCATCATGTCTGCGTTGCATATGTGATGCCCATCTTCCTTGGACCAAAGTGCACTGCTTCCCTATTCTCGACCCTCATTTCTGTTTAGAGAATCAAAATTGGTCGTGACATCATGTTTTATGTATTCCCATCACAGAAAGTATTCGTATTCCTCTCAAATTTCTAAGAATGAAAACTGCACTCAGCATCCACTAATAATTCCAGGCACATCTATCATTTGTGTATCAATGTAGTAGTTTGTCAATTGGGTAAAAGAAAAGGCCTATTTGCCTTTTTTCATTTGAACTCTATCTCTTATGAATTTCTTTACCCAAGTAAGGAATGACCAAGGATGGTGTTGAAAGTACATTCTACACAAATGGGAAAACAATTCATGCTATTGTAGAACCGTCGAACAATAAAAACATAAGAATGCTCAATGAAAATCTCTATTCCCTTTTGCGTTCTCTTAAATCATTATTGCAGACTATGTGAGAAAAAGAAGCTAAGTCAATCATCAAGTGATTAATAACCCCAGATATAAACATCTGTCATA
Organism: Tinospora cordifolia; assembly: GCA_030144865.1. Lineage (NCBI taxonomy): Eukaryota > Viridiplantae > Streptophyta > Magnoliopsida > Ranunculales > Menispermaceae > Tinospora > Tinospora cordifolia. Next base: position 18,087 of record JAJIYU010005956.1, on the reverse strand, counting down.
GACAAATTTTGTTAAGTGTTAGAAATGAAGATAAATAACTGCAAAGATTTATTCAAAAAGAGAGATCAAGGTACAGAGACCCATACACCTACACCATATATATAGTGCTATCTAGAACTAACAACCATGCAACAATAACAGCAAATTGTAACAACCTTGACTAACTAGAATAGGAAGCAAGATACAAATAATGTAATAGAGAAACCATGCCCGACACTTTAATTGTCCCAATACCCGATCAAATTCAGTGTGCAACTAAAAAAGGCTCAATTTAGACCTGAGTTCAACAAATCAAGATGTATTTTGGCAAGTCCATTTCCTAAAAAAGAGGGATTTTCTTTGTCATGGGAAAGGAGAGGATGGAATAGAAAGGATGAGGTGGTAGTGAGGAGATTAAAATGACATGAGAGATGTGTTTATAGATGATGAAGGCAAGGTATTGGTAAACAAATGTGGTGGATGACACTGGAAAAAACAGAACATGACAAGGAGCTTTAATATTACATAGAGAGAAGCCCAAAACTCCAAAAGAATTTGAATGTAGTTGGGCACATTTGCTTCAATTGCTTCCAAGAAATCAATGTCTTTGACACCTACTCTTCCACCTGGCAAACCTACATTGAGAAGGGACTGGCTATGGATGCATTGTTTGATGTCAAGAGCATTCTGCACAGCCACAAAAGGAAATGCTAAAACATCAATCACGTCATCGATTAGGGCAACAACTCCATGAATTCCACCTCCAGGCCCATTCCAGCGTTTCAAGATTTCGAGATGAGCATCATATATCAAGCCATCCATTAGCTCAACATGTTCAGTTAAAAACAAGATCTCACGTAATGCTAAGGTTCCACTTGTAAGACAATGACACAATAAAGAAACTGTGCAGACAACACCTTTTGAAGATCACCCAACATGGTCCCATCCGTTAGCTGTGTCTTGAGGAGCATTATGGAAGTTGTTCCTTATCAAAGAAAAAAGTAGCGGGGGTACACCATTTGCACATGCCTTTAGAACAGCTAACGAACCTCCCCACTTAAATCTAGTTTCTAAGCAGCCAATTCACCCATCCCTTGTTTCGTGCCAACAAGAGAGCATATAACTCTATTGTCTAGTTAATTCTTTACTCTCTGATGAAGGAACACTAAGAAGGCTGCAAAGTGTAGTAGTTAGGAACTATGAACAGAACCTCCACCTTCAAGAGATAGAACGGATGCAAGCGCCAGCATAACTAATGCATTATGTTGTTGTATGAAGGTCGTCCCCATTGCATTGATAGAAGAGTAATGAACAATTACAAAAAGCAGAGCGAGTCATTATTTTGTGAAGTAGGGAGAATGAATGATGCAGAAACACTTTTGGACAATTTCAAGTGATGAGTAATAGTTGCAAGAGTCAGACATGAATGCATAACTACCATCTAAATGGTGAGCGTTTTACGCTTTATTCTGATTATAAGAGCCTCAAGTTTTGTTCTCTATGAGAGATTTGAACATGAGGTGGAGAAAATAGATAGAGCTACTTAACAAGGATTATGACTTTACTAGTGAGTATCATCCCAAAAAGCCAATATAGTGGCTAATGCACTGAGCAGAGTACAGTCGAATAACATGAGCTATAACACCCCTGCCCATGACTCGTGCGTCCCTTGGGCCCCATGCGGAGATGTGAGCCCATTCGGTAGGAGAAGCCATGAAACAATCATTCGCCAAGAGCCAGAGGTCTACTGAATCAAACTACTCTCTCTTTTTTTTTAATCAATTTAAAAGTCTCTGAAATAACTCAAAACATTTAATCATGTATGAAATGATGAGTGTAAAAAAGAAAGGGGCACAAGCCCTATTTTGATTGAGTACAAAAATATTATATAAAAAAGACAATAACAACCTCCCCAGTGAGGTTTCACCAAAATAGTCGGAGTCGTCTAGAGACGATCAACTTGTACCATGTCAACTGACACCTAAAATGGAAAAGTGGGGTGGACTCAAGACCCAGTGGATCATACGGCACATCACTGACATTATTCATACCAAACTACAAAACATACAAACACTTTCATTACATTAGAATGTTTCAAACACTTTATTGTTTTCCATCACAATTAAAACCAAAAGGTTTGTGGCCTCGGTGTCCCCCTTGTGGTCTAGGAGCGAATCCGAAAGTAACGCCTGAGGGTTGGTTACCTTTTGAGACCTTGACGCGGGTGTGAGGTTTGAAGTGACACCTAGACTGCAGCCAGTCTAGCAGAGGACACCCATGATGACACCTAAGGCCGATCATTGCCCCGGTACGTGGTTTTATTTTTAATTTTAATTTAATCTTCTTTAGGTTCACCATTACATCGCAACTCATACATCACAATTAATATTTTAAGATGCATATAAATCACTACACTGAACATTCATGTAATCTAAACATGGCACGAAATTATAAAACTTTTCATGTTATCTGAGCAAGCGAGTATGACAATTTTCAAACAACCAACATGTTATTTCAACGTTCAATAAAACATTTCAATCAACATTCATACAAGAATACGCCTGCTATGCTTCTAAATATGTATTTAAAAAAAAACAATCGTCAGGATCAGTATTTAAAATCTAAATAATAGTAGAGAGTACGGTAATCACACCACTTTATTTTTCTCAGGTCCCATGCGCTTCCACGCCACCCTTTGCCACTCTTTAATTTTTAATTTGAAAAATAAAATAATTATGTTGAGTCCAAAGCCTCTATAACTCATTTAAATCGAATTTTAAAATAGTTTCTTGGGTTTTAATCTTTTTATTTTATTTTATTTTATTTTTAAAATACTCACGAGGTTCATATATATATATATGAAACGAGATCATTTGCATGGGTAGGCACGATTCGATGTCCCCAAAAATACTTTCTTTCACCTCTAATGCATCCGAGAAATAAAATTTTTACAAACATAATTCACAATAGTAATATAAAAAAATGAAACCTAAGTCTTGAGCATTCAAAAATGTGAAGCTTTGCACATTGGATTTCAAAATGTGAAGCTTCATATACGAGTCACAAACATATAGGTCTCGCATTTGCAAGCCTCGAATGCGAAAGGTTCCATGCGAAGGTCTCACAATCCCTCAAACAATTCATGCTTCAAAAGAAAATCATATACACTCAGGAAATGAAATTTCTAACAAGAAAACTTGATTCAAAGAGGTGTTTTTGCAATCTTTTTTACCTTTGCACGAGCAACAAGCTCAGGATCTGTGCTCATGTAGATCTGTGTCACCATGGATCTGAACTTCACTGATCTAGGGCATCATCTTCGTGAATCTTCCCAGAAAACCCAAATCACCCATTATTGTTCATCCTCCCTTCTTCTTCGCGCGAAACACACAGTAGAAACTCTTTCTTCTTCGTCGTGAGGATAGCACCAGCAGCAAGTTGCTTTCGATCTTCTTCTTCTTCCTCACATGAATCGCAGTAGATTGTACCAGCAACAATTCTGCTTCGTTCGTCTTTCCTCTGTTTGCCCAAATCGCAGCAACTTCTTTTTCCTCGTGCAAGCAATGCACTAACTGCTCGTTCTTCTTTTTCGTTTCACGTAGAAAATGCACATCAGCAAGCTATTGTCTTCTTCTTCTTTGTTTCACGCAAAAAACGCATAGCAGCAAGCTGTTGCATTTTTCTTCTCCTTCGCGTTACACAGCAGCTTCTTCTTCCTCAGTTTTTCGCGCAAGAACACAGTTCAGCTGTGTTCTTCCTTCTTCACTTTCCTTCTCTTTGCTGGCCATGGGGATGCAGCAGTAGAAAGGTTGCTGCTCCTTCATCTTCTTCCTCCTCACGCAAAAATGCAACAAATCTACGTCTTCTTCTCGCACAAATTGCTGCAGATCGCATTATTCCTTCTTCGTTGCACAAGTATTGCACTAGCACTAGATCTATGTTTCGACCTTCTTCCTCTATTTTTCATGCCAACAGTGGCAGCTCCTTCTTCATTTCGCAGAGAAAACATAGCAAACACAACAAATCGCTCCTTCTTCTCAAACCATGCACGGATCTAAAGTAACAGGGACGTCTTCTTCGTGCAGCTCATTTTCCTTCTCTCCTTCTTCTTCTTCCCTCTTTCGTTTGTTTTCTTCTCTTTGTCAATCTTCACATAGAAATTACCTGTGCATTTCTAGTTTTCCTTCCTCTTTCTCTTTTTTTTCCTTTGTTTCTTTGTGAAGACCACCTCTCTCTTTTTTGTTTTTTTTGTTCTTATTCTTTCTTCTTTCCTTTTATTTCCTTGAGCAAGGAAAAATAAAGGTCTATTGTTATTTATTTATTTTATATCTTTAAGTCTCTGAAGCAATGTGTACGCGTTATAAAATTTTGGGGTATTACAACCTACTCCCCTTAAAAGAATTCTGTCCTCCAAATTTAAAAAAAATAAGTACTTGCATGATGTTATCTTATCAGGTGTTCTTGATGAAGAGATCTAAGTACTTCATTTGCATCTCACTCTCCAACTCCCAGGTTGCCTCTTCCAAATCATGATGCCTCTACAACAACTTGACCAATGGAATGTCCTTGGTCCTGAAACTTTGCACCTTACGATCTAGTGTTCTGATAATTGGTTTGTAATACCTTGAAAACTCTATATTTAATTAAATGAAATTCAAGATTAATTCAGTGAAATCGGGTGCAAAACAACTTGAAATTTGGCTCATTTTAGGGCTAAATTTGGTAGGTTCTCAAAAGTCTCATTTGGTGACCTTTTGGGGACCTAAAACAACTTGAAATGAAGTATCGTAACACAAACCAACTAATGGGACAATATATCCAAAAATTAGAACAATTGGTTAAGGTTAGGGTTTTTATTTGACAAACGCCCTTCAGGGGGTCCAAATTAGAAAGAATTGTCATTTAGGGCACTTCAGGGGATCAAAATGACCCAAAATAAAACGGAATAACATGAACTAACAAAATGAATGACATATCCAAAAATTAGAACAATTGGTCGAGGTTAATCTTTTCATTTGCCAAACGCCCTTTAGGGGGTCCAAATTAGAAAGAATTGACATTTAGGGTACTTAGGGGGACCGAAATGACCTAAAAAAAAAGAAACGAGATGAACTAACAAAATGAATGACATATCCGAAAATCAGAACAATTGGCCAAGATTTGGATTTTCATTTACCTAGTGACCTCAGCGGGTCTTAAATAAGGAAAGTTTTTGAGGGAAAATCACCTTGGGCCAAACCATACCTTAAAATGTGCATTAGGTTCATGTGATTCTAAACTATAGGATATAAATCATATTTTCATGTAAATAAGGAGATATTAATTTTAATTTAATTTTTGTGAACCCATGAAGTCATGACCACCCCTAACATGTGCAAGTCACATGGGTGGAACACCATAATCATGTACACCCTACCCTACCTTAAGCTCCATAGCACATGTCCATTATTTGAAACCATGAAGAATGATCCCATGTGCCATGTAAATGATCAAGTATGCCTACACCTACAGAAACCATGAAGAATGATTCCATGTGCCAAGATAAATGATCATGTATACTAAGGTCACATATAAAATGTCTCATAAGTGTGTGTGTGTGTGTGTGTGTGTGTAGGCACACATGTGACAAACCCAAAATAGAAGTTTAATGAGAGTGGTTGATTTAAAGAGATATAGAAAGATTTCTTCACCTAGAAAAAAAATTAGAAAATAGAAACTTGCTTCATGCTCACATGTGGAGCCAAAATGAGAGAGAATCCAAGGGAAATAAAAAACATTCCAAAGCTTTGTTTTTGTGTGCCCATATTAGAAACTTATTTGATTTTATGAATCACAACACATTAGAATGTTTTCCTACTAATAGAGGACGTCCAAGAGAGATTAGAATGTATTCTAAACCTTTAATTGTGTTCACACACATAAAAGAAACAAATAAGGTTCAAAGATTTTGCTCACACTTGGATTGGAAACCTTAGTGGTCCTACTTGCCAACCATGAACACACTTGCCTTTCTCACCCAAACCATTCCCTTATGAGTTTGGAAACATGAAAAAATGTGGTGAGCTGCCCTAGGTGCCCCCCTTGTACTCATGAACACCTATAAATACCCCCTCTTGCCCACATTCATCTCATCTCAAAGTAAAGAGTTGACACTTCCCTCTTTGCTTATTCTTGCCTTCTTCTTCCACCTCTTCTCACTCTCATTTCTTTTTTGTATGAGAAGTTCTTATTTTAGTATTTTAGAGAGTTGTTGAAGTAGTCTTGTTGATGGTTTAAAGTTCCGAAAGTGGTTGATAAGGCAAACTTCTGCCAGATTCAACAAAAACTCAGATTAAGGTGGAGGAGATTTCTTAAACCTCTACTTTGTTATTTTAAATTTCTAGCATGTTCATGCTTGTTTAAATTCTAATTTTCAGCATGTTTTGTTTTAGTTTTAGCATGTTTAATCATATTTTAATTTTAGTTCAACATGTTTTTATGTTTTAATCACTCATGAGAACATGTCATGCTTAGAATTCATGTTTAGGATTTAATTCAATGTATCAAGCATGCTATGTAATGTTTAAATGTTTTCTTAGTTGTTTAAAATTCTGATATTTACATTTTGAATTTCTTTTGTGATTATGTGATTCTTAAATATAAGAAATTGAAGATAAGAACCACGTGCTTTCATAGTGACCCGTATGGGTGCTATAGGTGTTCTTAACACATGCTTGGAGTGTGTGGTTGCGGGGCGCAACTAAGGGATACTTGGTATGTGGCATCTAATAGAAAGTGACAAAGAAATGTCTTTCCACCCTAAACAGAGGTATCTAAATTAAGAACATCAAGGGAGTAGAATCCCTTTCAGTCTTAGCGTCAACTACAACAAAAAAGTTGCTTGAATCACTTAATGCATGAAAGTGTTTGAATTTGGATATGCTATTAATTTGAAATAGTAACTTAGTTGTTTAATGAATGATCCACTGGGTTATGTGCTCACCCCTTCTTTTTATTTTTTAGGAAACTGACTTGAGTCATGAAGGCCATGGATATTAGATTATTTCTAAGTTTTGAAAGTTCTACTTTAAGGGTATGTTGCCCAAATTTTGAATTTAAGACTTTCGCTGAATTTTATTTATGTTTTGAAAGTTATGTACTCAAATTTTGATTTAAGAATGTAAATTTCTTTATTTTATTTGAATAAATAAAGAGTTTGAAGTATTCCTTTATCTAATTGTATAACCTTATTGAATTAAAATTTAATACATTGTGATGTGTCCATGAACGTTTTCAATAAGGGTTTAAATAAAGGAATTGAGATGCAAGTTGTGTACTTGTAAATGTAATATAGGACCCAACCCGCCTTGTGGTTGAGCTTAAACCTGTTTCTAGGGGGTTGGGGTGTTACATGGTTCTTCATAAGTTGCATTGACCTAAATTACGATCTCCTCCCAGTGTATGACATGTGATGGGTCTAGCTCATACTTTCATACCATCGACACATGGAATACATTATGGATCAAGGACATACAATTCAGCAAGTCCTGTTCATAGGCACACTCACCGACCTGCTTGAGTATTTCGAATTGATTGATGAATCTCGGTGCTAGCTTACCCTAATTCCAAACCGTCTAATCCCCTTTTGTGGACTAATCTTTAGGAAAACCCAATTGGAATTCTAAAAGCCTTCTTCTTTTGTTTACATAGTTGTTTTGCCTACTTTGAGCTGTTATTAGCCTCTTCCAAATCTTCTTTACCTGAGTGTTCATTTCTTCTACCAACTCTGAAACTGTGAGAACCTGATCCTCAAAGTCTACCCAACAAGACGGTGATCTACAAGGTCTACCATAAGGCGCTTCCTATAGAACCATCCATATGCTCGCCTGGTAACTATTATTATAGGCAGATTCTGCCAAATATAGGTATTTGCTCTAGTTGTCCTTAAAATCAAGGAAACAAGACCTTAACATATCTTCTAATATTTGAATGACCCTTTTAGATTACCCATTAGTCTGAGGGTGGAACGCAGTGCTTATGGTGAGTCTGTTTCCTAGCTATTTCTGTAAGCTTTGCCAAAATTAGGACTTGAATCTAGCATCTCTACCTAACAAAATAGTCTTGGGAACACCATGCAGTCTCACAATTTCTTCGACGTATAGTTCTCCAAGTTTCTCAACTATATCTGTAAATCAAATAGGTAGGAAATGAGCTACCTTTGTCAATCAATCAACAATTACCCATACGGTGTTTTTCCCTTTCTGATTACTTGGCAGGCCGCTAACAAAGTCCATTGCAATATATCCCACTTCCATTCTGTTTGTGCTCAACCTTTACCTATTGAAAAGTCAAACACCTAGAGACATACTGAGCTATGTCCCTTTTCATGCCTTTCCACCAAATGTCTTCTTCAAGATTCTGGTACATTTTCTCACCTCTCGGATGCATTGTGTACTTAGTTTGATGAGCTTCATCTAGGATGGTTCTTCTATTCTTCCCGTTTCTTAGCACACAAACTCTATTCCCAAGTCTCAATATACCCTCTGCGTCAATTTTGAAGTTTGTATGCTTGTCTTACTTAACACCTTTTGTGAGATCAACAATCTACTTGTTACTTTTTTGTTCATCTTTGATTTGGTGTAAGAGATTCGACTGGCAAGTCATAGCATACAAATACACTCGTTTCTCATCTGAAGTAACACCCAAATTATACTCATTGATTAGCAGGTACATTTGTCATCTTTCCTCATCCTTCTTACTGAGTTTTCTCTGAGTGCATTGGTCGCCACATTGGCCTCGCCTGGATGGTAGTGCAGCTGAAAATCATAGTCTTTCAAAATTTCTACCTACCTTCGTTGCCTCAAGTTTAATTATTTCTGGGTATAAACATATTTCAAGCTCTTATGATATGAAAATAGATCAAAACTCTCCCCATAGATGTAGTGTATCCATATCTTTAGTGCAAACACAATCGCTGCCAACTCTAGATCATGGGTAGGATAGTTCCATTCATGGGTCTTCAATTGCCTTGAAGCATAAGCTACTACTTTTCTCTCTTGCATCAACACCGCGCCTAATACAATCAACGAAATATCGGTGTATAGAGTGTACCTCACACCATGAGTAGGCCTAACTAGAACGAGTGTTGAAGTTAACCTTTTCTTTAGTTCTTGGAATGCCTATTCACACTTATCATTTCTAGAAGAACTTCTCTCTCTTTTTGGTTAACTTAGTCATTGGTCCTAATTTTGAGAAATCTTGGATGAACTTGCGGTAGTATCCAACCAAACCTAAGAAGCTTCTGATTTCTGTGACAGTCATAGGCTCTTTCCAGTTTGATACCACCTCTACTTTCTCAGGATCTACTGATATCCCTGCTACCGAAACCACATGGCCAAGGAACTTGATCCTTTTCATCCAAAACTCACACTTGCTAAGCTTGGCATACAGTTTATTTCTTCTTAGTACCTCCAAAATGATATGCAAATGCTCCACGTGCTCCACTTCTGATCTAGAGTAGATCAGAATGTCATCAACAAACACCACAACAAACCGATCTAGATACTGTCTAAAGACTTTATTCATCAGATCCATAAATGCAGCCGATGTGTTGGTCAAACCAAACGGCATTACGGTAAAATCAAAATGCCAGTATCGAATCCTGAAGGTTATATTGTATATGTCAGACTCTCTGATCCTTAACTGATGATACATTGACCTTAGATCAATCTTGGAGAAGTGGGTGGCTCCCCTCAACTGATCAAACAAGTCCTCTATTTTAGGCAATGGGTATTTGTTCTTTATCGTTGCTTGGTTTAGCCTCCGGTAGTCCATACACAATCTTAAGGATCCATCCTTTTTCTTCACAAACTATTCTAGAGCTCCCCATGGCGACTCGCTAGGTCTGATAAATCCCTTCTCATGGAGGCCATCCAGTTGTGTCTTCAACTCAATTAGTTCATTCTAGAGGGTGGAATGGACATGAGATCAGTGCCTAGATGCAACTTGATCTTGAACTCCAATTGTATGTGTGGTGTGAGTCCAGGTAGATCATCTGGGAACACTCTGCATATTCCTATACTATAAGTATCTCCTATATTTCCCTAGACTTCCTAGCATCTTCTTCTAACAATTTTTTGAAATCCTCTTTCTATTTTATAGAGTATAGTATGGCTACCATAAAACTCCTTGGCAATCTCTACTTGTCCCCACTTATCTTCAGTACCTCACCAGATGGTAGCTTCATAGTCACTCTTCGTCTCTGATAGTCAATCTATGCTTGATATTGGGTCAACCGGTCTATACCCAATATCACATCATATCCATGAAAATGGAGTGCACAAAGATCAGCTAAAATTAGCTTGTCTCGAAACCTTAGGTCACATCTACAATATTTCCTTGAACTCACTATAGTTCCAATGGTGTGGTTATGTTTAATATCATTGACAAGGGACCTGTTATTAATTGTAATCCACCACTAGGTTCTTAGAAATAAAGGATCCAGTGGCATCCGAATCAAACAAAACTTGCATGGCAATGCCAAACAAAAGAAATATACCTTCCACTGCTGGAGTGGGATCAGTCTAGGCGTCTATGGCATACATTCGAGTTTGTTTTATCTGTTGTGGCTATTGTCTTTACTGTGGATGACTACTCTGTCCATGTGTCTGTTGTAGCTGCTAAGGGGCTTGAGCTAGTGCTCTGGTAAGACATGCCTTCTCTGATCGCACACAAAACATAACCCTTATTTCTTAGCCCTCTCTCTCTAATCAATAGTCACACGGTCTGGTCGAGTCTGCTAGTCTATTGCCTATGATAAGTTTGTGTCTAACTCTGAGACTGAGGCATTTTATACCCATCCTGCCTACTCTTCTTCTTCTGTGGGGCTCCTATTGCCTAACTTGGTTGTGACCTCTTATTTTTTGTTTAATGCATGCTCATACTCGAGGTTTTGCTTGACTAACTGTGTTCTCTCTACTGTCTCTCTTAGGGTGATTAGCTTCAGAGGAGGTATGATCTTCCTAATCTCTACCTTCAATCCCTTAGTGAATCTATCGGCCTTGGACTGCTCGTCTCTAATCAGCTTTGGGACAAATCTAGAAAGCTCGGTAAATCTCTACTCGTACTTGGCCACTGTCATGGTCTTCTGAGTCAGCCATATGAACTCAGTTTGTAATTGTCTAGTCTTCGTCGTAGAGAAAAAGTGACTGTAGAATAGAGCCTTAAACTGCTCCCATGTAATGACAGACTCATCCACTGTGGGGTCATTCATAATCATCTCCCACCAGTGATAGGCGGTTCCCACAAATTGATGCACTGTTAAGGCAACTCTTCTGGGTTCGGTAACCCCCGTAACATTCAAACGCTTGTTCATCTCCATGAACGATCTGTCTACTGCCACATGATCAGCCATGCCCTCACATGAATTGGGTCACAACTTCTGAAACTCAATCAATAAATCCTTCTACTCCCTGTCATACCCTGTCAATTAGTCATATGTTACTAGACCAGTGGGAATCGATCCCTGATGAGTCTGAGGCTAGGGCTGTGGTTACATCGTCATCGATATCTGTACCGATGGCTGCAAGATCCTCACGACCTGCTCTACTACTCTCTGAGTGATCTCAGTGATCATCTTGGGCATCACCATCTCCCCAACTAGCGTCGTCCCCCTGCCCTAACTCGTCTATGTTGGAATCTCTGATTACGTTCCTTCTTGTATTTTCTCTTATTCTCGCCATTATCTACAAGTTAAAAGTTATTTTAGTATCCACTAGTTTAATCATAATAAAACAAAAAATTTTCACATTCAAAACTATTCATAATAAACCTCAATTTCAATCTGAGCTACACAAGTCCTTTTCTCAACACTCTAGATACAAAATGCCCTTTCAACTTATCATGACTGTCATTTTTCAAGGTACTTATTCCCATAGTCAAAACAAAATTCTTCCGTGTTATTGTATTATCATGACTCTAGATTCATGTTTCTAAGTTCTCGATTATTCTGTGGCCTACAAGTTTATTCTTCTAAGTTGTACTTTGAGGTTTCCATCCCTCATGTATGTTTTTAGGATACTAGATTTGTTTGGTTTAGTGTAGCAATACTCAAAATAATTGTAGATATATAGCAAGAAATCACTCAATCAATAAGCAAGTAATACACGCTAGCATAGTGAAGTTCCAAGCTTCCATCTGTGCCTCCAAGTCTGTGCATCTCATACCACCCTCGCCCATCATCACAAGCTTCCACTCAAAGGTTTCACTACACCCATACAATTTTGCAAATGTCTCAATTTCTAAGGCTTCACAAGCCCCATTATGCTTGACAATCCCATACCAATCAAACACAATGCGTACAAGTTCTTCCAAAGATATCAATTATTCGCCAAACATGCCCCTCAATCTTTGAGTCCAGGATTCTTCCATACCCCCAAATTCCTATGAGTCCCATAACACATAGAAACGAGATATAGAGGATCATCCCGATCTTGTGTATTGATCAATCAAGTGTTGATTTTTACACATTTTTAATCTCTAGCTTATATCCTATAAGCTTTTATTTAGGTTTAGGATCCATTGTGCCTTTGTGGCAACACCCAGTCTTTGTCTACATTCTCTAAGGTTTCATCCTTCGATTGAAAGATTTCTTTCATTGAGTTGTTTAGCAACCTAAACACCTAAGGTGACATCTATCCATTTATTTAAGCATTTGCCCAGTATATCTAATAACACGTTATAATACCAACTTTGGTATCAGAGAAATCATCTTTTTCCCAGTGAGCTACAACCTTAGCTCTGATACGAGCTTTGTAAGACTCCAGCCCCTTGTCCATGCATACCTCGGGCCTTGTGTGGAAATGCGAGCCCTTCTGGCAGGAGAAGTCACAAAACGGTCGTCTATCGAGAACCAAAGTGCTACTAAATTAAGCTACACTCTCTCTTTCTTTCTTTCAAGTAATGATAAAAATTTTAAATAGACATGAAATTTTTTTTGAAATAAAACTTCTAAGTAAATAAAATGGATCAATGAAATTACACTTGAAAAGCTTCAAGTTCAAATTTAAACAATTTAAAATCTCTAAAATAACCGAAAACATTTAATCATGTATGAAATGATGAGTCTAAAAAGAAAGGGGCACAAGCCCCATTCAGATTAAGTACAAAAATATTATATTAAAAAAGACAATAACAACCTCCCCAGTGAAGTTTTACCAAAATAGTCGAAGTCGTTTATAGACAATTAACTCGTACCGTGTCAACTATCACCTGAAATGGAAAGGTGGGGTGAGGTCGAGAACCTAGTAGATCATACAGCACATCACTAACATTATTCATACCAAAATACAAGACATGCAAACACTTTCATTACATTAAGGTGTTTCAAACACTTTATTATGTTTTTGTCGCGATTATGATCGAAAGGTTTGTGGCCTTAATGTCCCCCTTGTGGTTCGAGAGCGAATATGGAGGTAACACCCGAATGCTGGTCACCTTTTCGGAGCCTGACTGGGGCGTGAGGTCTGAAGTGACACCCAACACCACAGCCAGTCTAGCTGAGGACACCCAAGATGACACCCTAAGGTCAGTCATTACCTCGATACATGGATTTAGTCTTAATTTAATCTTCTTTAGGTTCACCATCACATCGCAACTCATACATCCCAATTAATATTTCAAGATGCATATAAATCACTACACTAAATATTCATGTAATTTAAACATGGCATGAAATTATAAAACATTTCATGTTATCTGAGCATGCGAATATGACAATTTTCATACAACCAGCATGTTATTTCAATGTTCAATCGAACATTTCAATCGATATTCACACAAGAATACACTTAGCATGCTTGTAAATGCATATTAAAAAAATCAATCATCATGATTAGTATTTTAAATCTAAATAATAGTAGAGTGTACATAATCACATCCACTTTATTTTTCTCGGGTCCCTTGCGCCTTCGCACCGCCCTTAGCCACTCTTTGATTTTTAATCTAAAAAATAAAAATCATTATGTTGAGTCCAAAGCCTCTATAACTCATTCAAATCAAATTTTAAAATAGTTTCTTGGGCTTTGATATTTTTATTTTATTTTATTTTTAAAATACTCGCGAGGTTCATACATACATACATATATTTGAATGCATTAGAGGTGAAAGAAAATATTTTTGGGAACATCGAATAGTGCGTACCCATGCGAGGGATCTCATTTCATATATATATATATATATATTTGAAATGAGATCCCTCGCGTGGGTACACACTATTCCACGTTCCCAAAAAATATTTTCTTTCACCGCTAATGCATTCGAAAAATAAATTTTTTACAAAAATAATTCACAATAGTAATATAAAAAAAAAGAAACCTAAGTCTTGAGTTTTCAAAAATGTGAAGCTTCATATACGGGTCACAAATGCGAAGGTCTCGCTTTCATGAACCTCGATGTGGAGGGTTCCATGCGAAGGTCTCGCAATCCCTCAAACAATTTATGCTTCAAGGAAAATCAAATACACTTATGAAATGAAATTTCTAATAGGAAAACTTGATTCAAAGAGGGGTATTCGCGATTTTTTTACCTGCGCGTGAGCAACAAGCTCACAGATCTATGCTCATGTAGATCTGCATCACCACGGATTTGAACTTCACGGATCTAGGGCATCACCTTCACGAATCTGCCCAGAAAACTTGTAACACCCTGCCTCCCATGCCCGAGCCCATGTCATTCAATGATATCTTTCTATGATATTTTTCTGCTGGCCGGGAAGCAAGCCTGTATTACGTTGTCCTTTTTACTTTCTAAATCCCACATCCATAAGATATCTTGTGCACATAATCTACGTACAAAATAATTTTATAAAAATTCATTACACCATGGAATAAAATAAATCTTTTATCATTTAATGGAAAAATCCACAAGTAATAATTCAACCATCATTACAATGAAATAAAATAAATAAATAGATTTAGGCCCATATGCCCTACAATAAATTTAAATAAAAATTCTTACGTATTAAATGACTCACATGCAGCCTTGATAATTAAATTCCTGAAATTTTAAAAATAAGGGGTGACCTATAAAGTCGAATGAATCATCTTAAATATTTAATTCATTATTTCGACAAAATAAAATATGCACAAAAAACACTTACAAGGAATTAAATGATTAAACCAATTTTATTTCTGTTGTCATTAAAGACTGAAAAGATACTCTCCAACATTTCTAATCCCTTGGGAAAGAGCTACTATACTGAACTCAGACCCACTGACTTGAGGTAAGAACAACTTCGAACTCTCTATTCCTTACAATCCTTGATTGGAATGCTCACGAAGAATATCTGTCGCCGTGCCGATATGTGGTTAGGATCTTCATTTAATCTTATATTAAATATATGAACAAGACATGTAAATAATTCAATAGAATTTAAACATACAAGCATGATAACATTACATCATAGCTCATGCATCATTATAACCTTAAGCATGCACATTCTATATGACATGTATAAAAGATCAAAGCAAAACACCAAAGCAAGCTCTATTTGAATGAAAATAATAAAGTAAAAAGTGAAAATCATTTCACCTCACGATTGTTTCCTTTTAACCCTTCTTTAGATCTTGCAAATCTTCCCCCCCTCACTTGCACTAGATTAGTGTAATACTTCTTTACTATTACTCCATTGGTTGTTTAGAACAACTCAAGAAATAAAAGAAAACACTAGGTGCAAAAAGAGAGGTAGAGAGAGTAAGAAGGAACTCTATTCAGTTCTTGTTGGGATGAAAAAGAATGAAGGGGGAGAGGAGTTTATATAAGGTCTTTTGGGGCTAGATTCATGATGTTTGGGTATTTTTTTATATGAAAAATTTTCATTTTTATTACGTATTGGCGGTTCTAAAAGAAAACCATGTATTTTAGGGTTTTGGGGAATTTTTTTGTAATTTTTTAATTTTTAGTTGAATTATTTTTCCTTGTTTTGTTTTGTTTTGTGCCTCCCCACACACACATAGGCCATGCGTGATTTCGTTTCGCCCATGGGCTTCAGCCTATGCGCATTTCGATTTTTTTTAAATGGATTTCCCATTTTTAGTGAATTCATTAATTTTATTTATTTATGTGTTATTTATTTTTTCTTTTTTATATATATTTTACATTCTATTATATACATGTTATAATATATATATATATATACATGCAATATGTTTTAACCATATATTATATGATATTATATTAACACACATATTATATAATATTATATTTATAACCATATATTATATAATATTATGTATTTTTGCATATTAATACACATACTAAATATAAGTTTATACTCAATCTAATATTTAATATTTGCATCACATATTTAATACTTACTAATGTACATGTATTTATATTATTCATTTTTTTGTACCATAATTTTTATCAAAAAATTTCTCAAAGTCGAATTATTTTATTTTGTTAATCAAATTTCGTACAAATCTTCAGGGTATTACATTCTACCCCTCTCCCCCCCCCCCTTCTTAAAAGAATTTCGTCCTCAAAATTGTACTAGTCTACTTAATATTGATTCATCACGTATCCTTAATAGAGAGATTTGGATTTGATTAATTTATGAGAAACCTAAGTCAGTTCTCCTGTGAATCTCTATGAAATCTTCTATCATTTTAAGAGCTACATAGCTAAGGATTGTGGCTATCTCCTTTTGCCGAAACTGAGTTTCTCATAAGTGTTTCTAAGATAATCCTTAAGTGTTTCATAGGTTTTGTTCTCTATTGCAAATTAGTGAAGATTGTGTTTAACCACTTGGTTCGTCAGATCCCTATGTGTTGCTAGGGTATCTAAGTCTAGGAGTATGTATAATGATTCTTAAAGGTCATCTTGAATATATCTAACTCACAGATTCCTACCTAGTGATATCTTGGTCTAAGATCTTTCCTCGTGAGTGGCTTCTTTTGATTGATCGAATAAGTAATCTGTACTAGGTGGGGGATACTTATCTTTTACTGTTGTTTGATTTAGTTTCCCATGGGGTCAGTTCTAAGATGAACTATGATCTTGAATTCTATTGGTAAGTAATTTAGAAATTTACTTTTGTAACACCATAAATTTCTCAAAATTGTTATTTTATTCAATCATTCCGTCAAAATTTGGGTGTTACAACCAACTACCCTTTCTAAAATAAATTTTGACCTAATAGCTTTTCTAAGTTACTACTACTATTTCTACTAAGGGTTTTTCTCTTTAGGGATGTCATGTCAGCAACCACGAACACTCTAGCCTGGTTCTGCACACGGCTTTGGTTCTAGTTTTGCCCTCGGTTTTTGTTCTATCAAGGCGATTGTTGTTGATGACGCATATTCTATCCTCCTCCCTAGTTGTGTTGTTGCCATTGGGGAGCCTGAGTTTTGCCAGGACAAAACTTTGCCAGATGCCCTAGTTGGTTACAGTAAAAACATAGCCCTTGTTGTCTAGCTTGTTCTTTCCATTCGCCCTTGTTAAGTGTAGCTTGTTGCAGGCCCTGGGGTGCCCTATTTCCATGATTTTGTTGATTAATGTTTTGCCTCTTCTAAGGTCCTTGGTGGTCGTTGCCATTTTCTGGTCTCTTATTCCTACTTCTTAACTTCTACTCGAAGTTCAGCTCTTGCTTTAAAGTCAATGCCCTGTCTACGACTTCTCTATATGTCTTTAGACATGCTATCTTTATTGACTTCCAGATCTCAATCTTGGGACTTTGAGTAAAGCGATTGACCTTCTTCTCTTTACTAATCAGTTCAATCGAGAACTTGGCTAATTCAATAAATTTGGCTTCATATTCGGCCACTGTCATATCCCTCTGGTTCAGCCTAACAAAGTTCCCAGCATCTTCATCAGTGTTGCTTCAGGGAAGAACTTCTTGTAGAATATTTTTCTAAACTCTTCCCAGTTCATCCATCTAACATTAATGTTTGGGTCAGCTTTAACCATCTGCCACCAACTTCTAGCTAGTTCCTTGAATTGATGGGTAGCCAATGTCACCCTTGTCGGGACCCCTTCCCTAGGAAGAAGGACGAACCGACCGGCACAGTGTTCTGACAAACCCATTCCCAAACTGAGCTTGCCCAAAACACTATTAAGCCTCTTCACAACACC
>JAJIYU010005955.1:0-21454 GCA_030144865.1 Tinospora cordifolia | reverse complement strand
CTTTTCCCTTGTCCGCCACTGAAGAACCTGAAATGGTAATAGAGTAGTGAGCCTAAAATCCACGTGGCTCAGTGAGTAGAAAGATCAGCATGTCAACCATAACCAATATTCTAAAACAGTGCATGTATGCATGAGCAATAAAATGATGTGACATTCGAAAGCATGACATAGTATAAAAACAGTTATAAATAGAGCAACGGTTTCAAAACCATCTTAAAATCATGTCAGTCAAAACATATCTAGGCTAGGTTAGCTCAACAAAACCCAACCTATGGTCATCACTCGAGCGGGTCGTAGGTCAGGCGTATTGGCCACTTGAGCGGGTCGAACGCTAGGTGTACCCCTCAAGTACCCTATCCCCGCCCTCGGTCCTCAAGTGTCATCGCTCAAGCAGGTCGGAAGCTAGGCATGTTAGTTACACGCCCTAACCCCGCGCTCGGACCTCGAGTCTCATCTCATCGTATACCCTGACCCCGCGCTCGGACCTCGAGCTTATGGTCTCACTACTCGTGTATATCTACATATCTTAAAATCAACCAGATGTATCTAAGTCCCGTGAAACCATTCAAACCATGTTATTTCATACAAGTTTTATGCAAGGAACAAAACTCATAGAAACACCTGAATCAAACTACTCACCTTGGGTCCTGTGCACCGATGTCCCGTCGACAATCGGCCCAGCCCCGCTATACCCTCTCGAATCTGCATTAATCAAAACTCAATCTCAGTTCTATCCGTACAGTGGCCCAGTATCTAATATCACTGTCCCTACTCAGTTTCGATCGACTCGAGTCGTTTCGATCAATCGGTCAAAACTGGTCAACCCTGGTCAATGCGATCATCCTAGTCATCTTAGGTCAATTTGTGCCCGAATTGGGTCAATACAGGCCATTCGGGTCAAGATTGGGTCAAAAGGGTCAAAATTGGTCCAAAACCACAAATCTCAACACTTAGTCAAATTTGAGTCCTTTGCTCTCTTACACAGCAAATTTTCTGATTTTTCTACGGGCAATCCGTATGACGGATTTGCACCAAATTCTTCAGATCTGTTATAGACCCCTTAGACCTTCCCTAGAATTTTAAATCAGCATTTTAGGACTTCATTTGATAGTAATTTTAGCTAAGATTCCAGAGACTATGTGTTCTCGGGTTCTGTATGACAGACAGTGACTCTCACCCTAATTTCACCCACTTATCCATATCAGATTGCTCTAATATTTGGTAGACATAAATTAGACATACTTAGAAATCACTCCACTAAATTTCAGCTCAATCCACAGAGGTTTGAATATCTAATTTAATCTCAGAACTTTCAGTTGAATCACAGGGACTTCTGGGTGCACACACCCTGACAGTAAATTTTCCTAATTTCCTGTGATCAATCCAACTGTTCGATTTGTATAAAAATTTCCAGATTTTATCTACTCTGTCCGAAATTTCACTGAAATTTTATTTCGTGATTTTTGAATGCCATTTATTAGGGTTTCTAGGTGTAATAACAGGGATTATAAGAATCCCGTATACTCTGTGATAGGCCGTCACTTAGTGGATTCATTGGCCTACTTCCCTAATTCAGAATGGCCTGAAATTTGGTATGAATATTATAGACACATCCAGGGACCTATCCACCAAATTTCAGGTCAGATTGCCAAGGTTTGGGTAGTTAACTGATCTGATAATTATCTATTCCTGAAACTGGTTTTCAGATTCCCAAGTTTTTCTTAAGTTGTTTCAAGTGCCAAATCTCTCCTCTCTACAGCATTGATCCAAGGGTCTATCTTACTGATTTTGAAAGGTTTCAGGTCCCTAAACATTTGTCTATTAAGTGTCATCTAAAACAGCAAGCAAGTATAACCTTAATCACCCTCAATTTCAAGTCCCACCATAGCAAGCCTAAGGGGTTTCCTTCAGAAAATATTCTAAGTCCTAGAACCCCTAACTAACAAGGCACTTTTGCAAGCGTATAACATCTAAAATACAGAGGCTTAGGGTTAGCTCTTAATACCTCTCTGTAGCCTCAACTATGAGGTTTAAAACGCCTTTGGTTTCAACCCAAACGGATGTCTACAAGTCCTCCAAACACAGCCTCAATCTGGTCTTGCTGCTTGGTTTCTAAAGAAACTGTCAAAACAGTTACCTAGATAGTCAGTTTTATGGCCTCATAAAATAGGTTGAGAGTTTCATTCTTTGATTTCCACCACTTGTACATGGAAGTACTCAAGATAATGAAGAAAAAGAGGGGTTTTACCTCCCAAACGGACTTGAAATGGTCTAGGAACCAGAGCTCCAAAGATGGCTTCAAGACAACTTTTCTGATTTTTTTTCTGGGTTGAACTCTGTGGACAGCACCTGTTCTCTACGACTTTCGTCTCAGATGGCTTCAACATTGGGCAACCCACTTGTGGGACTTGGTAGTGGGTGGTATCAGCTTCAAAACAAGCTATAGATCACTGGATTTACATGAAAAACGAAGGAGATTCGAGGTCTGGAAGGTGGGAGCAAGAGTTGGAAATTGGGACTTAGCCAAAATCTGAGTTTTTGTTGCATGGGGAGCTTCTTGTATGGCATGAAAACAGGGCACGTGGCCACCCACGTAGCCTCCAAACCTTCATGTTGAATGCCCAGTTGGCACTTGTTATTGGTTGCTCAAAACCATGGGTCATCAAACCATGAATTCTCATGGTTTTTGGCTGAAAAAATGCAGCAAAAATCATCCAAAAATGGCAAAAAAAATCGAAAGGGGGGGGGTGCGGCATGTGCTGGGCGCGTGGGCCGTCCCACGACCCGTTTCGAATTGAGCCCGCGCGCGTCGGCGTGGGTCGGGCCATAGGCCCGACCACTTCCTCGACCCGTGCGGCCGAGAATTTTTTTTTTCTTTTTATTTCTTTTATTCCGTATTTTCACACATATATACCGAATATATATATATATGTATTTTATACTGAAATTTTGCATTTCTTTTTCTAAAATTATTGAAATTGCTAATAATTCATTTCCTCATCAAAATTTCTAATCATACCTCATTTTCTCATTTATTTTGTTATTTTCTCCTAAAATTGGATAATTTACCAAAAATTATATTTTCTTCCCAAAAATTTCGTTAATTACCCTAAAAATTTCATAAAAATTCTAAAAATTCGACAATCAGTCCCAAAAATTATTTTCCTCAAGAAAATATATTTTCCTTCTAATTTCATATATTTTCTCCTCAAATTTGTATTTTTTCCTATTTTTCTCAATTTTCTTCAATAAATAATATAAAATTGAGATAAATCCTTTTATTTCCATTAAAAATTTCAGAAAATACATATGTTGGACCCGAATATTTTTGTGTATCTAAACATGGGTCGTTACAAGGCGATTCAAATAATTTCTTGTTTATGGTTGACATTCAGACCGAAAGAGTTTAATCTCTGTGTTTCACATCGTTGGGAGAGAATCACTCTTGGAAACTCAAACCCCATATCTATGAAGTGGGATCACTCTTGGAAACCCAGTTCAAAATCGTCAATGGTAAACCGGCAAGCCGGGTCAAGGGGTGGAACGCACACGATGACACTATGCAGTCCATCATCGCGCCGGTACGTGGATTGAATCATTATTTAATCTTTTCTTAGTGATAAAACACACAATATCGAATTAAACCATCGATGCAACATATACAAAACATCAATCATTAAATATTTATTCATGGCACAATTCACGTATAACATGCATCAATATACTTAATTTCTAAACATGCATAACATATATATTCATGGCACATCAAATAAATAAAGCATGCATATTAAAACATATATTCAATAAATCATCTTCAAAACATTATCACACATCCAAGACTTATTCAAATTAAAATAAAGAAGTAGAAGCTAGAAGTCACTTCCACCTTAAAAATGTCTCTTCTGGACGCCTCTGAAATCCGGCAGAGTTTCGTTATTTCAAAACTTCCAAACACTCAAAAACTCTCAAGAACACTCAAGAACTAAGAGGATTGCCAAGAAGAAGACTTAGAGAACAAGATGACAATTTAACTCTTGTTTCTTGAGATGAGATGAATTGTGGGCATGGGGTGTGTTTATATAGAGTTCAAAAGGGTAGAGAATGGCAAGTTTGGGGTGTCATCTTGGGGGAAACTTGCCAATTCTTCAAAATTTCGTGCCCTCCAAGCATAGGAGATTAGCAAGAAATTTTTTGGAAATTTTTGGAAATTTAGAAACTGATTTTTTGAATTTTTGGAGTATTTAACCGATTTTTTTTGGATTTTTCAGATATTAATCTCATAGCAGCAAATCGGAGCCGTCGAATTTTCCTCGTATCACGCATACATACTCGGATCGAGGAAATTGCATCTGGACCATTAGATTTTCCTCGGGTTTCACACACAAATCTCGGATTTATCAAATCCTCAAATCTCAGCGCTCGGATCGTCCTCGAGTGCATCACTCAGTTCGCGATCGACGGAACGCGACTTTCTGGACTGTCGGATGATCATCGGATGCTGCGTGCAGATCTTGATCGTGATCAACGAATCTCGTCTGGGCCGTCGGATGATCCTCAATGGCTGTTCGTTCGCGATCTTCGACTGCACTTATGACTTGGCCCGTCCGATCTTCCTCGACCACCGTGTGCGGTTCGATTTCGCGATTAACATTTGGCGCCTGTGATCTAGACCGTTGGATTGAAACGATCAATTTTGAGCCGTTTGATCTTGATGATTCGGTGCATCCGGGCATTGTTTTGGTTTTGATCTGAGCCGTTGGATTGCAGATCGTGATGATTACTTGATCCTGGCCGTTGGATGCAGTTTCTATTATCAAAATCAACTTCTAAAGCTTCTATTATCCGAATTTTGACAATTATCAACCCAATTTCACTTTCTAATTTGTGTAAACATTGATTTTTGCACAAATCATGCTATTTTAGGGACTTACCATTATTTTTTCCTTTCTAATTATTTAATATTGTATTTATTAGACATTTTTCTATTTCTTCAATATATTTAATGTCAATAATTCAATAATCTACATTTTCCATTTTCATGTATTTTTATTTATTTCATATTTTATTTTCAGATAATAATTTATGTAATTATAAATTAATGTTTTATTTATTTTTAATAAATACACTATTTTTAATAAATACACTTACACTATATTTTTATTTAATCATACAAATTTTTTTATGTACATATTCATATAATATGTAGTATTAACATTTATTATACTAACACGCACCTTATTCATACACACATTAACTTATATATATATACATGTGTATAAATATATATACTTTATTTCTTTATTTCTTTTTTTTTTATTCTTTATTTTTTAAGCAACTCTTTTAATTTGACATTTTCATTTAAATATCAAATTAAGGTTTTTTTTGCCTATTTTATTTTACATCTAAATATTTTATATTATTTTTCATTTCTTAACCTATAATTTGCACCCAAAGATGTCTTAAAATCTTCAAAATTATTTTCACTTGACTTATTTCATTTAATTTCCTTAAACTTATTTATTTTTAATTATTTAACAAAATTTTGGGTTATTACAACCCAAAATTTACGGAGCAACGGATCGGAGCCGTTGGATTTTCCTCGTATCACGCATACGTACTCGGATCGGGCGGATTGCATCTGAACCGTTAGATTTTCCTCGGGTTTCGCACGCAAATCTCAAATTTATCAGAGCCTCAAATCTCAGCGCTCGAATCGTCTTCGAGTGCATCACTCAGTTCGCGATCGATGGAATGCGACTTCCTGGACCGTCAGATGATCATCGGATGCTGTGTGCGGATCTTGATCGCGATCAACGAATCTCGTCTGGGCCGTCAGATGATCCTCGATGGCTGTTCCTTCGCGATCTCCGACTGCGCTTTTGATCTGGCCCGTCCGATCATCCTCGACCACCGTGTGCGGTCCGATTTCGCAATTAACGTTTTGCTCCTGTGATCTGGACCGTTGGATTGAAACGATCGATTTTGAGTCGTTCGATCTTGTTGATTCGGTGCATCCAGGCGTTGTTTTGGTTTTGATCTGAGCCGTTGGATTGCAGATCGTGATGATTACTCGATCCTGGCCGTTGGATGCAGTTTCTATTATCAAAATCAACTTCTAAAGCTTCTATTATCCGAGTTTTGATAATTATCAACCCAATTTCACTTTTTAATTTGTGTACACATTGATTTTTGCACAAATCATGCTATTTTAGGGACTTACCATTATTTTTTCCTTTCTAATTATTAATATTGTATTTATTAGACATTTTTCTATTTCTTCAATATATTTAATGCCAATAATTCAATAATCTACATTTGTCATTTCCATGTATTTTTATTTATTTCATATTTCATTTTCAGATAATAATTTATGTAATTATAAATTAATATTTATATAATGTTTTATTTATTTTTAACACTTACACTACATTTTTATTTAATTATACAAATTTTTTTATATACATATTCATATAATATGTAGTATTAACATTTATTATGCTAACACACACCTTATTCATACACACATTAACCTATACATATATGTGTGTGTGTCTGTGTATAAATATATATACTTTTTTTCTTTTTTTTCTATTCTTTATTTCTTAAGCAACTCTTTTAATTTGACATTTTCATTTAAATATCAAATTAAGGTTTTATTTGCCTATTTTATTTTACATCTAAATATTTTATATTATTTTTCATTTCCTAACCCATAATTTGCATCCAAAGATGTCCTAAAATCTTCAAAATTATTTTCACTTGACTTATTTCATTTAATTTCCTTAAACTTATTTATCTTTAATTATTTGACAAAATTTTGGGTTATTACAAGCCAAACCCCCAAACTGTTGTTGTTGCACCATAGTGATCAAAGAGGGCTTCAACTCAAAGTAGTTGGCATTGATGTGTATGCGAGCAATTCCAGAGTAATTATTATTGAGCACAGGCTTAAAAATAGTTCTAAAGTGATGCTTCACCATTAGTACCAACTGTAGATCTACTACTCTCAGCCATATCAGATCTATGTCTTCGAACTTCCAACTAAAATTGTCGAAGTGTTTTGAACGAGTCTGGATCACTCAACTCTATTGAGTCTTTGCTCATCCAAAACTTGAAACACCACAAGCAAAGAAACAAATCAAGCGTAGTGAGCCAACAAATTAAATAAAAAGAATAAAATAAACTAAAAGAAAATAAATTGAAATAAAGCAAAATAAAATAAATAAATAAATAAAATGTCTTAATTAAAATTTAACCCTTTTCAATTGGTTTCAAGATTATTAACACTGTTTTCCGGCAACAGTGCCAAAAACTTTTTGAGATCACTGCAAGTGTATAGGATCACAATAGTAATACACAGTAAATACTGGATTATCATCTTCTGGAAACAATTTTTGGTTAAAATCTCAAATCTCAATCTAATTTTAGTATTAATTTTATTAAGGCTTAAAAACGAGAATTCAATACTTTAAAACTAAATTTAAAAAGAAATAAATAATTATTGATTTGAAAACTATATTAATTAGGATTTTAGGATAGTAAAATATTATGTATTCACCTCTAAACTTTATTTCAATTAATCTAAATTCTGTTCTTATAGGTTATAGCACTAATAATTAAAATCCTCTCCCGAGATGCCTTAATCCTATCAGTTAAATTGCTTAATACATCCTCTCGAGGTGTACAGTCAATAAACTAATGCATTAAATATATTAATCACGTGCAAGCTCCTATAGAATCAACAACCTCCCAATCAATTGATTCAGATAGGTCTACACTCTAATTATCCAATTGTTAAACCTCTCTCCCGAGTTAGTTCAACAATTTGATATCAGTTTAGGTAACCAATCAATAAAAGACATTAAGATCACAAAACATAAAAAAAAAATCCTCAAAATAGATTAATTAAAATAAAAATCAAAGGATTTTATAATCTAAATTACATCCTAAAAATTAAAACAGACTTAGCCAGACGTAGCGCAAAGATCAAAAAACAAAGAGTTGAACAAGTGGAAGATCATAGTCTACTGATGGGTTCTTCTTCTTTGTCTTCGTCCCTAAATTTTGTTTTCTTCTTGCTTTGTGCTGTCAACAGTTGTCGAATAATGAATGAATCTGAATAATAAAAACCTAACAAAAGACAGCTATATATAATGTTTCTTCGCCTAAACCCTACTTTTACACGAATACAGAGCGTTAATCGCAAGATCACAATCCCAAGACTGCGGTCTCACTGTCATTTCAAAATTCCCAAATTTCCAATGTATGCTAATTTTTGCCTTAGGACCGCAGTCCTCTTTTTTGTGCAATCGCTGGACCACGGTCGTAGTTTGATTCACAAATTTCGGCTCATTTTTGTGCTTTTTTTTTCTCTCGTCTTCTTCTTGTTCCATTTTGCCATTGATTTTTCCTTTAATTACCTCTTCTGCCATTGTGAATTGCACCCCCACATTTGGTTCTAAATGTTATTCCAGTCGAGCCCATGGACTATTCACCATAACTGCACATTTTTACCACTCCACACTTGCAAGTTTCTTCCAATCATGCCATCCAATGTTCAACATAATTACACATCTTGCCATTCAGCTTTTCTTCATGCATACATGATGATTATGTGGACTTGTTTTATATGTTGGTCAGTGCATCATTTTGTATGTATTGGATGGGCTTCTTAGGCTTTGGAAGCTTTTGAATAAGCCATGTATAGTACGCTATTATACCTGTTTCCAGTTATTCTAAACTGCACAAACAATTGGTAATTCTTTCTCGGGCATTAAATCACAAATATAAATGATAAAAACTATATTTAAATTCTCAAAATACATAAATACATGCAATGCTCTTATCAATGCTTAATGCACCTATTTGTAAATAAATATGTTATATTTCCTACCTAAACCCATGCAAAATGTATATAATAATGTTAGTATAGAATGCAACTAACATTAGTTTCTCGAACAAGTTGGCGTTATGTGCCTCTATGCATGTATCAGATCCCTTTCTGATGTTCTTTACCCTATGCTTACCTTGCACTAGTCCCTCAAACAATCTTGTACCATCTATACTGATATCAGTCCCTACTTTTGGCCACATCTTACATCCGTGTGCATATGTTGATCTGAACTGATGTTATTCTCCTTGTGCCTCTCTAACACTAGTTCCTCAAATAGGTCAGCGTTCAACTCAAAATCAGGTAGGTGACCATTCTAATTAGCGGACCTCTTGTCACCTCTGTGACTATTGGCTTTACTTGCTTATACTTGATTTTCACAACTCTTGCTCTTGAGCAGATATTCCACATGAACCGAATGCCTCTCTAGCATCGTCGTCTCAAACTATTCCTTAACTTGAGCATGATGTCCCCACATGAACTCTCAAAGTTGCTTCTATGCCCACTCTGCATATATTTCTCGGTACTCAAATCACAAGTTTCTCATATGTATGCCCACAAAGTTGTAGTTTCAACTCAAATTTCTATCAGGAAAGATATGACCACTATCTCTGTTCTTCACCTTGTTCGTCTCTTACATTAGTACCTTGAACATCCCTTTGTGACTTAGCAACCCCTTGTCGTTACTGTCCCCTCGAATGCTCAAGCCAATCTCCCACGTGCTATTGTTGCACTGGAGCTGGCAACTCTAACAACCAACAGCCTTCTCGACTACTCGAAACCATCACCTCATAGCCCACAAGCTCTAATACATCACTTTGTGTTCATCAAGATCACTACTCCCGTTGCAACTTGTAATCACCCTAGGTCTTATAATGCGTCTACGTCAATATGAATTTTTAAAAATTCTAAATAAATATAAAAATGATTGGAAACTTGTTTTTAATGATCATTGTATGTTATTTAATCAAGATAAAATAAATTAGAACATTCGGATAGTTAGAAACGTGCGGAAAAGAGCGTTAAAAAAAATAAGACATCACACTGCCGACCGCGGTCCGTCTGATGCCGACCGCGGTCCGTGGTGAGAAAAATCATGAAAAAAAGGAAAAATACATTGTAGACCGTGGTCCTTACAGGCCGACCACGGTCATCAGTGGAAAAGTGCAGAAAAACAGAAACTAGGTCACATGGGTAACCGTAGTCCGTAAAGTGTCGACCGCGGTCCATAAAGGGATGACCGAGGTCCATAAAGTGAAGACCGAGGTCCGTCTGACGTCGACCGCGTTCCGTGTGCGAGCTATATATAGGTTTCAAGCTCCAATTTTCTCATTTTGCACTGAAACTGCTTGGGATTCGGAGGAGACGACGGGAGAGCGATTTGAAGGTGAGTTTCCTGATTTTCTTTGAGTTCTCTTTAAGATTAAATCTCATAAATGAGTAGCTACTAATTCCTAGTGAATCAAAGTGATGAAGATCCGTTTATGAACTTTGTGTTGTGGGTTTAGTGGCTGGAAACCAAACCAAATGGGATAAGCTGTTGTTTATTCCCTTGTATGTGTGTTTGGATACTAGTATGATGGATTTAGGATGGTTCTATGGTGGTAGAAATGAAGGGATTGATTTCATTGAAACAAAATCCCGTTTTAAGACTTGAATCAATGGGTTTCGGCGAATAAACAATGTAAACAACCATTCCTTAGTTGCTTTATGTGTTTAAATAACTTTTGGGTGTCCAAAACACTAGATTTAAGTGTTAAACTGGATAAGGAATCACAAGTATGGTGTGCACGTGTGAAATTTCACTATTGGGTGAGAAATTGTGTGCAGACCATGGTCCACACAGTACTGACCGCTGTCAATGGACTTAGATGTTGTTTTGGAGTGTTTTGGGTACACTCTAAAGGACTGATTGATAATAGAACCTTAGGGTCGGGTTAAATGTGTATTAAAGGCCCAAAGTAATGTATCATTACCATCTAATGATGCAGATTGACGATATTAGACTACTGTGCGAGGGGTGACGAACCAACAGCGTTTCGGCGTGTACAGGTGGAGTTGATTATATCCTCCTCACTCTTTAGTATTATGTGGATGTAGGATACAGAATATGATCCATGTTTAAATTCTTGTACTTAGTATCATGCTAGGGATGTATGCTTTGGGTGGATTGATTAACATGATATCATAATGTCTGGTTACTCGCTTTCTAGTACTAGGATATTATGATCAGCTTGGTGTTTATTTGTTTTCTTTGCTTAGGTGTGCATTTGAATAAGCATGTTTGTATGTTGTATGGAATGAAAACTATGATTGTGAAACTAAAGAACATTAAAGGTTTATTAAGAACTCCACGTACCCGGGCGATGGACGGGCACTAGTGGCACATCGCGTTGAGGTTCTCCGGATGTCCGAGGACATCATCGTGGGTATACCCAACTAGGTCAAACTGCAAGCAGCCGTATGAGACCCTCAAATTTGGAAAGTCATGAGGATTTTTCCCTTGGTTTCAGTATCTTCTTAGGTCGTGGTCTTAGAGGTAGACTTCTGTTTGATAAAGATGCCATGCCTGATTGTGTTCAGGACCACAATTGGGATACCGAGGGTGGTTCACTCTTTCGGTTAATTCCTAATATCATATGGTAAATTTCTGATATTAGAACGCAA
Organism: Tinospora cordifolia; assembly: GCA_030144865.1. Taxonomy (NCBI): domain Eukaryota; kingdom Viridiplantae; phylum Streptophyta; class Magnoliopsida; order Ranunculales; family Menispermaceae; genus Tinospora; species Tinospora cordifolia. The sequence goes on along the minus strand of JAJIYU010005955.1, from coordinate 9,897 downwards.
CGGATAAACTGACTAAGTGTTTGAAACGCCCCTAATGATTTGAAACTGTTTGCATGTTTCGTATGCTCGTTTGTATAATGCTATTGATGTGTAGGGGAGATCTACTGGGCTTTCGAGCTCACCCCATTTTTATTTTACAAGTACTCACTCATGAGCCCAGCGCTCAGTGAAGATGCGGACCGGAGACTGGAGGATGTATATATAGAGAGAGAGTGATATTTTTGTTAAACTTTCTCTCTGTTTTGTATAGTTTTTACGATGTAGATTTTGAATTTGGGCCAGAGGGTCAAGTATCATATTTTTGTATATGTATATACAAGATTGTTTTACCATCTTAAACACTATTTTTATCTTGATTGATAAACTGATGATTTTTAGTTATGGTATTGCTAAACAGTGTTCAATGATTTAGAAAGATTTGATCCAAAAAGTGTTTCCGCTACTATTATCTTGATTTCCATTATAAATATGGTTGTGAACATCCGGTGAATTTGATTTGAAATTACTTGCTTAGTGAAGCATGAATAAAATGGTTATTTGAAATTAAGAAATGATTTAAACCTCATGTATAGAGGTTTGTGGAAAGATGATGATGACTGTCGCACGCCCAGCGCCTCGGCGGACCACGCACCGAGCTTGGAGCCACGCGACGCCCGATGACGGGGCCTTACATCGACAGACATGATGTCCGGTCCGGGGGTCGGGGTGTGACACAACTTGTTCATGGGTTCTTATTTTGTTTCCGTTGTGGTACTAACTTGCATCCCTCCGGATATCTCTTATGCTAGCAACCATCTCCACTACGGTTTTGATTGCGTCATGGCTTAGTGCTTATTAATTCACCTTGGATAACGATTACCACAATCTTGCCCCCTCTATGTACAGACACCCTTGCACATGCCTTATCAACACCCTTTTTAACCCTCGAAGCCCACTCTACTTCTTTCTTTCCGCCCATCACAACCTTAATATCAAGTATCTGTCCCTAATTAGCCCTTTCTAGGCATTGGGTAACACCTCTATGTCCACCCATTCCGGTTTCCATGCTTATCGAAGGAACTATGTATGAGGTTCTTCTATTGGGTCGTATCACCTCTAATACCAACTTGCCTCCGAAAATATAGCTCTAATACCACTTTTTCCACCAAAAAAGATGGTTATGATACCACTTTCCCCACTAGGAAAGATGGCTCTGATACTACTTGTCACGGGCTACTTCTTGTTCCTTAAATTTGCTCTTGTGGCTCCTCAAATACTCCTATTCTTGGCTAGTCATTCACACAAACTTAGTTCATATAGTTCAACGAAAAGCTTAAACTTATTGTTGTATCAGAACCCCAGATAATCAGCTCGTGTGGGACTATAGGATGACTCAGGCATACTGGTACACAATGTCGCCCCTGACCATGTATTATCGTAATCATTGTGGATGGATCCCTCAAGCGCATCCCTCGTTGGATGACATCTTTGAGTTCATCTTATCTCAAGCACGCTCTAGCACGGTGGCTCGAGATAGCTTAATGCACCCAACATAGTTATCAGGTGGCATACCAGTGTCGAATATGCAGCCTTGAGTCCTAGTGGGCCCTGCATTGCTCACCTCTCGGAGACATCACATACCTACCCAAAGTTATGGGAACTACCTACATCCCCTCTAGAATAAAGGTAGTCGGTTCCTTGGGTTGCGCCAAGGAAAAGTTTTGAAAATGACGTATAACAAGTGATCAAGGAGGTCAAACTATGTCCCTCGCTATAATAGACTTTTAAGCTTTTTCTCTAGTTCCAAAAGGAAATATCAAAATGTGAGGTCAGTCATACTAGGTCTTTTGTAGGCTAAACAAACTCCGATTGCAACTAAACTTCACGGAGTGCATGTCTAGACATGATCGTTACAATAGGTCCACTTTCATTTGGTTTTTTTCACTATTACTACATTAGCGAGCTAGTATGATTAAATTATTCTCGGATGAATTTGGCTTGTAACATCTTGTCCACCTCTTCCCTTAAGGCTTGTGCTCTGTCAACGATGAGAGCCCTCCTCTTTGTTGAATTGACGTCATGGAAGTGTTAGCATTGAGGCAATATTCTATCATCTTAAGTGAGATACCAAGCATATCCCTATGGGAGCATTCAAAGATTACCTTGAATTCATATGGGACTTTCACCACCTGATATTCGAGGTTGACCCTCATAATTGTTTCCACCTTGACCCTCTTCACTAGGTCTTCAACTATTAGCACCTCCTTCTACTCATCTTCAGTTTCCATCCCTAAGGCTCCTTTTATAGGGTTAAGGTGATCTTCTAACATATCTTTTATTTGTTTGAGCTCTTTCATTGTTGAACCGCTATAGACCTCAACCTCTTGTCTTCCTCACAATCTTCATGTAGCATTCCCTCAATTCTCATTAGCTTCCTTGCACCACTCCTACCCCTCTCTCAATAGGGAACTTAAAGGCTATGTGATAGGTTGAGACCACAACCTTCTGGGGTTTTACACCCATTATCTACCAGGATGTAGTGGCCTTTGTTAATTTGCAATCTCCATGGTCACTACTAATGCATCATAGTGAGGGTAGTGAACACCCCTTACTTCTTCCTCAAAGAACAAGATAATGAAGTCCCTCCTCTACTTTTTTGGTTGGGTGGCAAAAAGAATAACTCCCCAAACTTCCTTGACATAAGACTTGAGGACTCGGTTCAATGTGCGGTTTGTATCTTCCTCGAAAATAGTTCGAATTTCTCGGAGTAGCTCTTCTTGTCTAGGTTGCTCTTCCACCTATTATTGGTAAAGGTGACAATTTGTGAAATGACATGATAACCTGACCCAAGCACAACACAAAGTTAATGAGTTTGGGTTTAGCATAAATAGGTTTAGATCAAAATATGTTAAATACGATTAAACATGACTAAAATGAAGGTCATAAATATGTTAATCTGTTAAACTCAAAAATAACTTAGTTAATTAAAAATAAGTAAATAAAAAAAATTTATAAATAAGTTAATTTTATTATAGATAATAATAATAAAATATTGAATGCATTTGTAACCCTTTGATATTTAGTATCATGTAACCTCTAAATCTCATAATGTCCAAATTAATGGGATTATTTAAATGTCATCATTAGGATTGATGTAGTAACACCCCATTCTAAAAAACTATATAAAGGGGTCTTGTGTCTCATAGAAATCTTCAACAAAAGAGAACATTTCTCTCTTGAAAAATTTTCTTCTTTCTAATGTTCTTGAGTTTTCTTTCCCTTTTCTTAAAGAAATTCTTGCTATTTCAATTTGTTCTAGTTTGATTCATAACACGTTATCACCATGAGCTAGCTCTTCAAGATCAATTTCGAAGGCACAAGAGTTTGGAAAGAAAAGGCTTGAAGGTATACTTTGATTTATGTGATTAAATATTTGAATAGTATATTTTATTTGCACATGTTTGATTATTTATATATAATATTATTTACTATTAATTATATGTAATTATATTGACTAAGAAAGTTTGCTTTATAGTTGCGTCTAGTACGATCGTTTACATCAGAAATCAAAAATCAAATAAATAAATTTATTTAATATTTTATTGATTGATTATATTCTATTCTTGATTTTTATAAATAGTACTATAAGTTTGGGTTTATAGTAGGTAAGCATTGTCCCGAGTAAAGTTAAACATTGAAAGGGTAATGAGTTATCCTGTCCTAGGAAGTCGGTTACTCGAAGTAGACTCTGTCTCACCGCCCTTTCCTGGAGGTTGTCCTACCAATTCATACAAATAATACATTTTGATTAAATATCAAGATTGAACATATATGTAATTGGTATTATTTATTATTAACTAATATATATAACATATCTATTTCATTAAAATAAGTTAAAATTTTATTTGAAAAATAATAATAATTGTTTAAATAGTCACATTCTAATATATTTTATATATCTTGTGAAGCAATATGTCAAACCTCACAAAGTTAGAATTTGTGGCACTTGATATTTCGAGCAAAAATTATTTATCATGGATTTTAGATGCTGAAATTCATTTTGATGCGATGAGTCTTGGAGACACCATCAAAGAAGAAAATAATGAGTCCCTGCAAAATTGTGTCAAGGCAATGATTTTTCTTCATCATCATCTCTATGAGGGATTGAAAATTGAGTACCTTACCATAAAAGATCCACTTGAATTGTGAAAATATTTAAAAGAAATATATAATCACCAAAAAACAGTAATTCTTTCAAAGGTTCGTTATGATTGGATACATCTTCGGTTACAAGACTTTAAAAGCGTGAGTGAGTATAACTCTGCGGTATTTAGAATTAGCTCACAATTATTATTGTGTGGAGAAAAGATCATTGATGATAATATGTTAGAAAAAACATTCTCCACTTTTCATGCCTCAAATGTGCTCCTGCAGCTGCAATATCAAGAAAAAGAATTTAAAAAATATTCAAAGTTAATTTCTTGTCTTCTTGTGGCTGAACAAAATAATGAGCTGTTAATGAAAAATCATGAAGCTCGTCCAACTGGTTCTACTCCATTCCCTGAAGCGAATGCAGTGGCATCAAATAGTATTGGACATGGAAGAAGTTATGGTGTTGGTCGTGGTCGTAGACGCGATCGAGGTCAACATACATATCGTGGTGGTCATGAAAACTCTTCTCATCATAAAAATAATATCAGCTACCAAAAGTGGGAAAATAATGAAAAGAAAGAAGAAAAAGGAAAAAAAATTCAAAGAATTTTGAAAATGTATGCTACAGATGTGGTATGAAAAAACATTGGTCACGTACCTGTCGTACGTCAAAACATCTTGTTGATCTTTATCAAGCATCATTGAAAGAAAAGAGAAAAAAATGTGGAGACAAATTTTATTTTCCAAAATGATGAAATTGACCAAAGTCCTCTTAACACGACACATTTGGATGTAGCAGATTTTTTTGAAAACTCGGAAGGAAGATGTGACTGAATGAAGATGAATTTTTGAATTTTATTATTATTACTTTTGATTATGTGTATCACTTTTGTATGTTTATTTTTATTGTATGTTACTTTTATGTATTTATTTTGATGTATATTTTTTGTATTTATATATAAAATAAAGTATTTCTTACAAATATTTATTTTATTTTAATGAAGAAAATATGGATGTTCATGATCAAAATTTAGCTTGAATCAAAATCAAAGATGAAGATATTTGTCTTATAAACAGTGCTACGACACATACCATACTTACAAATAAGAAATATTTTTCTCATTTGCTTATGCAAGAAGCTAATGTTAGCACAATATCTGGTAGTGCAAAACTAATTGAAGGCTCCAGAAGAGCTAATTTATTGTTACCTAAAGGAACAAAGATTATTATAAATGATGCACTACTCTTTACTAAGTCTCGAAGAAACTTGTTAAGTTTCAAGATATTAGGAAAAATAGATATCATATCGAGACAATTAATGAAGGAAATATTGAATACCTTCATATTACATCTATGATATCGGGTAAGAAACATGTATTAGAAAAATTATCTGCTTTTTCTTTTGGTTTATACTACATAAATATTACAACAATTGAAATAAATGTTATAGTAAACCAGAAGTTTACTGATGTCAATGTTTTTAATATTCGACATGACAGGCTAGGATATCCCGGTTCTATAATGATCCGAAAAATCATTAAGAATTTACATGGACATTTACTTAAGAACCATAAGATTCTTAACTCTAGTGAATTCTTATGCGATGCATGCTCTCAAGGAAAGCTTATTATTAGACCATCACCAACTAAGGTTGGAATTGAGTTTTTTGCATTTCTGGAACGTATGCAAGGTGACATATGTGGGCCCATTCACCCATCGTGTGGACCATTTAGATATTTTATGATTTTAATTGATGCATCTACAAGATGGTCACACATGTCTTTATTATCAACTCGTAACCTAGCGATTATGAGATTGCTTGCTCAAATAATACGATTGAGAGCTCAATTTCCAGACTATCCGATCAAGAAAATACGTCTTGATAATGTTAGTGAGTTTACATCTCAAGCTTTCAATGATTATTGCATGTCAATTAGGATTATTGTTGAACATCCTGTTGCTTATATTCATACACGAAATGGTTTAGCAAAATCATTTATTAAGCATCAGGCCAACAAATTATCATAAATTTTTCCCTTGGCAATTGGCTTATATTTAGGAGCCTAATATTTCCCATCTAAGAATTTTTGGATGTGCAGTATATGTTTCGATTACTCCACCACAACGCACTAAGATGGGTCATCAAAGGAGATTAGGTATATATGTTGAATATGATTCTCCATCGATAATTAAGTATTTTGAACCAATGACTGGAGATATTTTTACAGCACAGTTTGCTGACTGTCATTTTGATGAAATAGTTTTTCCAACATTAGAGGGAAAAAATAAACAGCTAGAAAAAGAAGTAGATTGGAATGCTTCATCATTATCCCAATTTGATCCTCAAACAAAACAATGTGAACATGAAGTTCAAAGGATAATTCATTTGCAAAATATTGTAAATAGATTGTCAGATGCATTCACTGACCTTAAAAGAGTGACTAAATCTCATGTTCTAACTGTCAATGGTCCAGCTCATATTGAAGTCCCTGAAGGACAACTTGTTGCACATGAATCAAAGACGCGCCTGAAGCGTGGTAGACCAATTGGTTCCAAAGATAAAAATCCTCAAAATAGAAAAGGAGTAACTGATAAGGATGTCCAAATGGAGGAGGTAGATACTCCTGAAGAGATCGATTACATAACTAACAATAAAACCCCAGAAGAGGTATATATAACTGAAAACAATGAAGAAATATCAATTAGTTATGTTACCACGGGGATGAGATGGAACCGAAAAGAAAAGCTTATTGATGATATCTTTGCATATAAAGCAACGCTTGATGTTTTGAATGAAAGAGAGGATCTTGAACCTAAATCTCTTGAAGAATGTCTCGCAAAAGACATGACTGGAAAAAATGGAAAGATGCAATCCAGGCAGAGTTAGACTCACTTGCAAAATGAAATATTTTTGGACCTGTAGTCCAAACACCTGAAGGTGTGACCCCTATAGGGTATAAATGGGTTTTTATACGAAAAAGAAATGAGAATAATAAAGTCGTAAGATATAAAGCGCGACTTGTTGCACAAGGTTTTACCCAAAGACTAAGTATTGATTATGAAGAAATATATTCTCCTGTGATCGATGCAATTACATTTAGATATCTTATGAGTCTGGCAATTCAAGAAAAACTTGAAATGCGTCAAATGGATGTAGTAATAGCCTACTTATATGGATCTCTTGATAGTAATATTTATATGAAAATCCCAGAAGGATTTTAGATGCCTACAGCATCTAACTCAAATTCTCGAAGAATTTATTCAATAAAGTTACAAAGATCTTTGTATGGACTAAAGCAATCTGGACGAATGTGGTATAACCATCTTAGTGAATATTTGTCTAAAGAAGGTTATAAGAATGATCCAATTTGTCCATGTGTTTTCATCAAGAAAATTGGATCCACATTTGTTATAATTGTTGTATATGTTGATGATTTTAACATTATTGGAAGTCCTAAAGAACTTCTAAAAGTAGCAAATTATATAAAGAAAGAATTTGAAATGAAATATCTTGGTAAAACTAAGATTTGTCTCGGCTTGCAGATCGAGCATTTATCAAGTGGAATTCATATTCATCAATCAACTTATGAAGAAAAGATCTTGAAATGATTCTACATGGATAAAGTTCATCTATTGAGTACTCCAATGGTTGTTCGTTCACTTGATGTGAATAAAGATCATTTTTGGCCTCGAGAAGATGATGAAGAACTACCTGGTCCTGAAGTACCATATCTCAGTGTCATTGGTGCATTAATGTATCTTGCTAACAATACAAAACCTGATATAGCATTTTTTGTGAATTTATTAACAAGATATAGTTCTTCACCTACAAGAAGACATTGGAATGGAGTTAAACATGTATTCAGATATCTCCGAGGCACAATTGATTTGGGTTTATTTTATTCAAATAAATCTCGAGAGCAATTAGTTGGTTATGCAGATGCAGGATATTTATCTAATCCACATAAAGCAAGATCTCAGACAAGCTATGTATTCACATATGGCGGTACTGCTATATCTTGGAGGTCTACCAAACAAACACTAGTTGCTACATCATCAAATCATGCTGAAATATTAGCAATTTATGAGGCAAGTCGAGGATGTGTTTGGTTAAGATCAATAATTGAACATATTGAAGGGACTTGTGGTTTATCTTCAAAGAATGATACTGCAACAATATTATATGAAGATAATGTTGCTTGCATCACGCAACTAAAATGAGGATACATAAAAGGAGATAGAACAAAACATATTTTACCAAAATTCTTCTTCACACATGATCTTTAAATGAATGGTAAGATTGAAGTTCAACAAATTCGTTCAAGTGACAATTTTGCAGATATGTTTACAAAGGCTTTACCGACTACAGTATTTAAAACGTTTGTTCATAACATTGGGACGTGTCGGCTTTGAGATTTTAAATGATATCATCAACAGGGGAAGAATAAATAGGAGTTATTGACTATGCACTGTACTCTTTTTCCCTTAGCTAAGGTTTTGTCCCACTGGGTTTTTCTTACAAGGTTTTTAACGAGAAAGTCCTAACAATATTATAAGACTCCGTAAGAATATATACTCTTTTTCCTTCTAGATTTTTTTCTCATTGGGTTTTATCTAGTAAGATTTTAATGAGGTATATTCTAATACAAAAGGCATTCGAAGGGAGAGTGTTATAAATAATAATAATAAAATATTGAATGCTTTTGTAACCCCTTTGATATTTAGTATCATGTAACCTCTAAATCCCATAATATCTAAATTAATGAGATTATTTAAATGTCATCATTATGATTGATGTAACCCCCCATTCTAAAAAATTATATAAAGAGGTCTTGTGCCTCATAGAAATCATCAACAAAAGAGGACAATTCTATCTTGAAAAACTTTTTTCTCTGTAGTGTTCTTGAGTTTTCTTCCCCTTCCCTTAAAGAAATTCTTGCTTTTTTCAATTTGTTCTAGTTTGATTCATAACAAATTTAAAATTAATATATTTAATAATATGTTAAGAACATTTTTTTTACTCTCATGAAGAAACATTTCTTTAACTTAATTTTTATTAAATTATTTATATTTTTATTTATTAATATTTAAAAATAATAATTCTAGAGATTAATAGATGATTATGTGATATATTTAATATGTTAAAGGAAAAAAGTGACTATTTTATACTTTTAAAAAAGTATTATACCTTTAAAGAATGCTACAGCTAAATAAAAACATATTAAAAAAAAACAAGTTGGTCTCCCAATGTTTTTAAAACAAGTCTCTCAAAAAATATTATGTCAGCAATATGTTATCCAAACTACACATATCACTCTAGCTAAGTACGTCAATTCAAATGGGTGATTGATCTATGTCAACAAATTGATTTGGGCTATATTAGGTTAGTAGGTTTATTATTGATATTTTGTTAATAATTTAAATGGTCAAATTAATAATCATATATAGAAAGATAAGAAATGAGATGTGAAATTGATTTATTTAAGTAAAAATAGTATTTTGATTGAAAGGATTAAATTAATCATACACTAAAATTAAATATTTCTAGTAATCAATGTTATGTATAGTATAATAGAGACAATTTCTTTATTGATGATAGAGATAATTGGTAGACAAAGAATAACTATTAAATAAATAAATGCAGTAGATTTTGAGTTTTTTAGTTAAAATTAGAATTTAGACAAAAATAATTACAATGCATATATAAATATTGAAAAAGTAATTTATTTGACAAAATAGTTTATTAGCTCACTTGGTTAAGGTGTT
>JAJIYU010005954.1:0-21429 GCA_030144865.1 Tinospora cordifolia | reverse complement strand
GTAACCAAGCTCTGATGGGGAAATGGCTGTGGAGACTATACACCAAGCCGAAGTCCCTGTGGGCTAGAATAATCAAGAGTATCCATGGTCAAATGGCTAACGGAAGGGAGGTCGGAATCAACAGAAGATGCAGTTGGAAATCTCCTTGGAGGGCAATAGCTAACCTCTACCCTCAATTCAGGAAGCATGTAAGATGGAAGGTGGGTAAAGGGGACGAAACCAGATTCTGGGAAGATAGATGGTGCGCTACAGACAGCTTGAAAGATATGTTTCCAGGCCTATACAAATTATCAGATAAACATGAGGCCCCAATTTCTGACTTCACCAACAGAACAGGGGAGGCAAGAGAAGACTGCTGGGCTTGGAATCTTCATATAAAGAGGAATATTAAGGATGACTTCATTCAGGAGGTGGTGGAGATCATTAATATTCTCCAGCAAACCAGACTCACGGAAGAAAAGGATAGAATTGAATGGATGGGGAGCAAGGATAACAGATTCTCAGTGCAGTCTTTCTTCAATCATCTCAATAGTAGCCGGGCAGATCAAACTACATTCCACTGCGCAAATTTTGTTTGGAAACACAAAATCCCCACCAAAGCGAAAATTCTGGCCTGGCTGATCCTCCTAAATAAGCTAAATGTTGATGATATAATGCAAAATAAAATGCCTAATCACACCTTAAAACCATCTATTTGTTGTTTATGCAGGAAAACGAGGAGACAACAATACACATATTTGAGAGATGCAAGTTCACTTCCAAGGTGTGGGAGGGGTGGTCACAAAACTGTAGAGGAATCAGGCAATGGAGAAGTGACGATGATGATCAAAGTGTGGAAAGAAACCAAGATAAAAGGATACGAGCCTACCAGAGAGTTATTATTTTTGCTGTATGGTACAGTGTATGGGAGGAGAGGAATAATAGGATTTTCAACAACCATTGTAAAAACAGTCTTAGAATATGGGAGAGATCAAAAATCTTGTTTTGTACTTGGATAGTAAATACTAAACTGAGCCGTGGGTACACTTTTGGGGAATGGCTAGGGAACTGGCATAATTTTTTTGTACTTTATGTAACAAGTTCTCAGATTTCTCATCTGAGATCTTTTCTAGTAATAATAATATAGTTTCTTTTCAAAAAAAAAAAAAAAAAGTTTGACAACCTTAGCTTCCAACATAGACAATGTTGGGTTGCATGGGTTATCCCCTCTACAATAGGACACTAGTAACCCTCAACCTTTTCATATTACATCCAGTCCATATGTAATTACAAGACACAATAAATCAACCACAGTGTGTAATTAATGTGAAAATTAAGTAGTAATTTAGTTAATATAAATGCTGTTATTACAGTTATCCATGTCCAATGATGAAGGAAAGTTCAATTAACATGAACCACTACGATTGTCTCCTATTGAATGAACCCTGCTCCTCTATCTCCGTCACTTTTCATCAATAAAAAATGGAGTTAGCATTAGGAGATAAGTCAGTAAGCTATGCTCTTACTATTATTGAGGGCACTACTTGATCTTGAAAATTGCAAAAATGGAGTTACGTAATAGCCTAGTAAGATGATATCGCATACCTACCTTCACATGTTTACCAATGTTTGAAATAATGTACGCCTGTCAAATCATGGTATTATTGTATATGTTACTCATCCCCTTGCTAGGATAGGATTTCTTGAACTCGTTACTCAAATGACGTGTTCTCATGTAAATGCCTTTGCAATGCCATTAACAACCAAAACAATGCCACCATTTTCGATTAGCATTATTTACTTGGCAGGTACATATATCATCTAAAATTGAGCACATCGATAATTGAGCACTTTTTATCTTTTGTGGAGGAGATTTCCTAATGTGGAATTATCCCCCCGCCCCCCAATTGTTGTTTGTTATGCTAGCAAGATAGCACATCCATGGAGTGTATCTTCCTTGATTGTCCCTTCATGCAGAGTTTGTGGGTGGTGGGGTTTGGTCCTATTAAGTATGCTACAATAGTTGCATCATTCTTAACTCTTTGGTCCATTTGGCTATAGAGAAACAACAAAGTGGTCCATGACAAACTTAGGATAATGGGATTGTTTTAAGCTAACTACCAATTCATGTGTCTAGAGCTCAACAGGATTTAGCAGTTTTTGTCTGGGTAGAAGACAAGGGTTGATGCTTATAGTGTCTATAAGGGTGGGAATTCTTTCTTTTTTCTTGGTTTTGTTGGGTTTTGTTAATGCTTTTCTTAATCTTATTGCATAACATATATTTTGTTCTTCTTAAAAATATAATTCATGTAAGATGGAAGATGGAGGATAGATGAATATTTAAGTTATACATCATTAACAAATTTCATCATTTTTCAAATATTTTACTTAGTAGTCATATAACACAGACTTGTACGTCGTCGAGTGAAGGTTTCCATATCACCCCTAGAAGCATGTTGGTGCCTATTATGACTCTGCTTTTTCATGTTTCTATAGGGGTTCAATGGGAGTGATACGATATAATAATGAGTATAAGTTGGTTCAACTATTTCATATGATGTATGCATTCAATGATGAAAATCAACATGCATCAACTTGCAAAGAGTCGATCATCATGTATAATGTAATTGGGCTTATATTGTTAATTGGGATTTAAGTTAAATCTAAAATAATATCTTAGACGAGTATTTAGAAGTATAGGAAGATGTCTTTAAGGATCTTTTTATTTATTAGCAAATAAAAATCCTTTGAAGATTTTTAGCAAATTTAGAAGATTCTTTTAAATTTTAGCAGGTGGAGAATATGTGATGAGTTTTTAGTAGATTTAGAGGATTCTTGAGTTTTTTAGCAGGTAGAGATTCTTTGACGATTTTTAGCAGATTCAAAACATTCCTTTAAATTTTAGTAGGTGGAGATTTTGTGAAGATTTTTAGTAGATTTAGAAGATTCTATTTTGTTTTTAGCAAATGAGAATTCTTGAAAGATTTTTAAAAGATTTTGAGACTTTCATTGTTTCTATTTTTAGTACTGATGGGAGTCTATAAATACCTCTCTAATTTATGTAATAAGTGTTGGATGTTTGAATATAAATCTTTTTGGGTATTTCTTCATTAACGACTTATCTTTGTTTTTGAATTGAGAACTTTTATGATCTTATCAAGGTAACTTGTTCTAATCAACAAGTTTGATTAGGCATGACAATCTTTAGGTTCTCTTTCGTGTTAATTTTGTGTCCTAGGTTCTTTTGCCTAAGATTCACATTATTTGGTATCAGAGCCTATGTTTCATGAATTATATATGACTAATTACTCACATTCTCAACCCTTTCTTAATTGTGGCGTCAATATCCTTTTTTAAAAGAAAAAAAATGATTTAGTTTTGTTGATTCAATTATAAACTTTGATTGAGGTTTCATTGCTTCTATTTTGGGGTTTCCATCCTTAACTTTGATTGTGGATTTCATTACTTCTCTTTGAGGTTCATATCATCATTTGGTTGTGGGTCCGTTGCGTCTAATCGGGGTTCTCATCATTCCATGTTATAACTTCAATTCTAAATTTGAGAGCAAAATAAAATAAAATAAAATAAAAATGAAAAGTTGAAAAAAAGAGGGAGAAATTATGACTGATTTCATTCTATTGGTGTTGAGTTTTCATGTTTCACCTTTAAAAAAGTTAAGGGCTCAGCACTATTTCATATTTGGAGTGATGATGTTCACTTGTCCAACTTATCAATATAATCTTGTTGATATAGAGTTTCAAAAGATGTGCATTAATCATCAAGCTTCATACGATGAAGTAGCAAAGATTTGAGGATGAATCTTTTTGAGGAAAGGGGGAATGATACAACATAAGTTGGTTCAACAATTTCATATGATATATGCATTCAATGATGGAAATCAACATGCATCAACTAGCAAAGAGCACAATCTTATGTATAATGTATTATTGGGGTAGATAATTGTTATAAAGTTTATTTAGTTTTTGGTTGTTTATTTTTTTTGTAATTGGGCTTATATAGTTAATTGAGATTTAAGTTAAATTTTAAATAATATCTTAGGTGGGTATTTAGAAATATAGTAAAATATCTTTAAGGATCTTTTTATTTATTAGCAGGTAGAAATCTGTTGAAGATTTTTTGTAGATTTAGAAAATTCTTTTAAATTTTAGCAAGTGGAGAGTCTGTGAAAATTTTTAGCAGATTTAGAGGATTTTTTAAGTTTTTAGCAAGTAAATATTCTTTGAAGATTTTTAGCAGATTTAGAATATTCCTTTAACTTTTAGTAGGCAGAGATTTTGTGAAGATTTTTAGCAAATGAAAATTCTTTGAAGATTTTGAGACTTTTATTGTTTCTATTTTTGTAGGGATAAAAGTTTTGTAAATACATTTTTACCTTATGTAATAAATATTGGATGTTTGAATAAAAATCTTTTTGAGTATTTCTTTATTAAAGACTTATCTTTGTATTTAAATCAAGAACTTATGTGATCTTATCAAGACTTGTGGGGATTAACTGTATAACTTTAGTTTGAATCAACAAGTTTGATTAGTTTCAAGTTCTTTTCGCTTGCATCAAGATGATCATTGGGTTCTTTTTCTGTAATGATTTTTGGTCTTAGATTTCTTTTGCCTAAGGTTCATGTTAGGGAGTCAAATAGATGTCCATATCCAAGCCGTCTTCGTCTCGAGGGAATATCATATCAATGGATCTCTCTTAGACGTCCAACTCTAGACACTCTTCCCTTGAAGCCTCTCTACACCCGATAGTCCCTCCTTGCTATATACAATATACCTATTGTATTTATACCTTTGCTTAGCAGACCACATGAACAACACAAGAATCATACAATCATGTATATTATGCAATGCGATGATGGTATAATGAGCAATCCTACTATAATTGTCCATGCTATACCACTAAAAGAGCCAAACATAAGTCCTAGGCATGGAAGACGTAATGATCATTCCCTAGGCATGCTTTCTAGATTCAACAAGCATAAACATAGGCATTTATAATCATGCATTCACATTCAGCGAGATATTTTATTGTCATTCACATTCATAAACATTGCTTCCAGTAGCAACATTTCATGCTAGAACATTACATATATAAATATAAACATGATTCATGAAATAAAATCATTTTTTAATAGCTACAATGATATGCATATGATAGGAGAATGGTATCTACTCATAGTGATAATGTTTGTATTGTTCCCTACCATGGGTCTAAAATTCTCGAAATTTGGAGAACTTTCAAAAATTATTTCTTTTTTGTATTAAAAAAAACCCCATCAAAGTGAAGTGGATGTACAATAGAAGTTAGGGAAATTTGTTAAAATAATTTAAAAAGTTCAAGAAATGTAACAATATTCAATAAAAGCTTGATTTCTTAGTTCAAAATTTTAAAAGTTTGGCTGAAAAATTTTGCTAAAATTCGTCAAAATCATATGAATTTCAACATAAAAGTTTTAAAAGAAAGTTATTTTATTAACAAAAAACAAGAAATACTAATAATTTTGTATTATTTTCAACTACATCAACCAACAAAGCAATATAAGTTATAAAGTTTTAACGAGTTAACAAATTATAAATTGTTTGCTATGCTTTATTGAAAAAAATAAGAAAAGAAGCAAATAAATAACACAGTTGAAATAAGATAAAAGTTTAAACATAAATTGGAAGTGTTTTCGAAGCTTTTTTTTTAGTTAACTCTCATTAGACAATATTAAAAAAAATACACTTAAATAATAAACTAATAAATTGAGCTAAGTATGGTAAAATTTAGATTAACAAAGTATAGGTTGAGAAATAAGACATCACAAAATTAAATATCAAAACGAAGAAAAGTACCTAAGAGCAAATGTCATCATTTTAATTTCATCAACTCAATAGGATTAATTTCATGTGATGTGTTTTTAAACATTGTAAATGCAAAATATATTTCAAATCTTTATATTGTACTTTTGTTTATCAAAAGTGTCTATTTTAAGTTTGTTTTCATCATATCTAATAGCAGTTAATGCATATTTTAGCATTTGTTAGAAATTCATTTGATTTCTCTATGTTGACAAATTTTTGTAAAAGTTCTCCATGACTTCTTGAACTTTTTCGAACAAATTCGAATTTTTTAAGGTCAAAGTTTAGGGAGCTGATGAAATTTTAAACCTTTTTCCCTACTTAGGGAACTTTCATCTGATTTGGCCATTTCTTCACTTCCTAGCATACCGGGAGCTAATCTTAGTTCATTCAAACCATATGTATACATTCAAACTTAATTACATTCTCATGTCACCATTTACCAGTCCTCAGTCTTATAGGAGCGTTTAATCCCATGCAAGGGTCTTTTTGTTTCCTATACTCTTGATTAGGGTTTCCATGATGAAGAAAACATTGAAGTGTTGAAACTGCTAGTATTCCAAAAGGTTGTTTCCAGTAATTTGAAAAAGAAAAAAGATGAACTCATCATGGCTGCCTTTGAATGATCAAATTATTTGTTCATGGTCCTTTTGATGTTGTTTGTGAATGTAATTATGAATTTCTAAGATCAGCTACTCTTATGACCTCACCTTAAGATGATGTTTGTATTTTGATTCAAAATTTTATTTATTTTGATGTATATCAGTGAACCAAAGAGGCTCAAGACTGCCTCCTCAAGGCAAAGCTGAATTGCAAAAAGAACCGCCGCCGGTTGAAGTTCCATCATTGTCATTGGATGAGTTGAAAGAGAAGACCGATAATTTTGGATCAAAATCTTTGATTGGTGAAGGATCATATGGAAGAGTGTATTATGCAACCTTAAGTGGTGACAAAGCTGTGGCAATTAAAAAGCTTGATGTTTCATCAGAACCTGAATCTAGTGCTGAATTTTTAACCCAGGTAATTCCTTTATTTTTGCAGTGCAATGTTTATTCCTTAGTACTTCATTTTTCATCAAAAGTCCCTGCAAGAGAAAGAGAGAAGTATGCATTTAATTTGTGGCCACTGTGATATATCATCTCTGTTTCTTTGTCTTTTGAGCTTTCTCATGCTATTTTTGGTTATGTTTAAACCTCAGGTTGCCATGGTCTCAAGACTGAAGCATGAGAACTTTGTTGAGTTAGTTGGTTATTGTGTAGAGGGAAATCTTCGGTTGTTAGTGTATGAGTTTGCATCAATGGGCTCTCTACATGACATATTGCACGGTATTCCATCAATAAGAGGATAGATTTCTGTTTCCTTTTTTCTCTATTTTGGTAGATCTTATTGGTAGTATTTTTTTTCTTGAGTTGTCAGTCTGCATCTATATTTATTCGAAACACAGGTAGAAAAGGAGTTCAAGGTGCTCAACCAGGTCCTGTGCTTGACTGGATGCAGCGAGTGAAAATTGCTGTTGATGCAGCAAGGGGATTGGAGTTCCTGCACGAGAAGGTTCAACCATCCATTATCCACAGGGATATTAGATCAAGCAATGTGCTTCTATTTGAAAATTTTAGAGCCAAAATTGCAGACTTTAACTTATCAAATCAGGCTCCAGATATGGCTGCCCGCCTCCATTCCACTCGAGTTTTGGGAACCTTTGGCTACCATGCACCTGAGTAATGTTCTTGAGACACTTGTGTACTTTTCATGCCTATATGCAAGTTTATTAGTTAAACACAGCACTATCATTTTAGTGATTTTTGTCCGACGCTAGATATTGGTGATATTCAACATTTCTACCCTATTTTCTAGAGCGTGTATTCAACACAGATGATTATACAATAGTAAATGACTAGATTATGGGGCAAGTTTCATCTTAGTCACTGAAGTGAACTTGCAATTGAAACCTGCATGTGTCCACGTTACCTTATTAAATTATGTTGTATTAGTGATAAGTAATGGGAATAGGTATCTGCCAAAGCGAGAACTAGAGGAGACGTTGGTGGGGAAGGTACAATTGAAGTAAGAAGTTTCACATTTGTGCTTTGGGTTTAAAATTATGACTACCTTCTTGGATGGGGGGCAACTGTAGGAGGCCTTTGTCAGGTTACTGACTCCTTTATTCTCATATCTTATATTACTATATCGATCTTCAAACTTCTGGATCAATCCTACATGCCCATGATTGACCTTTCACTTGTAGTTGTTCTGCAGTAGCATTTTCTTGATGTTTCTTGCACCTGATGATTAGTGGAAAGATATGCATTTTAAACCTTATGACACAAGCATTCTTCTTTATCCGGTTAACTTTCTCATGGTTTCTTTTTCTAGAAACACTCCTATGTATTGAAAACCTGACATGTACTTGTTAAGACAGATACGCAATGACTGGTCAATTGACCCAGAAAAGTGATGTATATAGCTTTGGAGTTGTTCTTCTTGAGCTCCTGACAGGTCGGAAGCCTGTTGATCACACAATGCCTCGGGGGCAGCAGAGCCTTGTTACCTGGGTGAGCCTTTCATCTCACTCCATGCGTAATTTGTTATTAGATTTTGTTTCTGAATAACTCAACCTTGTTGAGTCAAGTATTATTTGCATTAGAAGCCAATCTAGTTGTTAAATCTTCGGTTTTTATTGTTAGGCAACTCCAAGATTAAGCGAGGATAAAGTTAAACAATGTGTGGACCCAAAATTAAAGGGAGAGTACCCTCCCAAAGCAGTTGCTAAGGTCCCTAAACCCTGTACCCTTTGGATATGTTCCATCTCTTGTTGAATGATGTTTTAAATTCTGACCCCCATCTTTTATGATACTTGTTCGTATAGCTTGCTGCTGTTGCCGCATTATGTGTACAGTATGAATCTGAGTTCAGGCCAAACATGAGCATCGTGGTGAAGGCGCTACAACCACTTCTAACACAGAGATCTCACGCACCGCCTCCTGAGGCTTAGGACACATGCTTTGCCTTCCACCTGGTTTGTGTTACATTTTTGACTGATACGTTGCCAAATTGAGATGGGTCAAATTATAAAATTTCTTTTTTGCTTTTTCCTTTCCTGTTCCACATTGTGATTAGTATGTGTAGTGCTAAAGCCAGATGCAGGTTCCTGAGGCATACTTTATTCATTGCTGGTTCTTTGGCATTTCACAAAATCATAAACGGTGAGATCAAATTGGTTTGTTGTGGTTAGATGTATATTATTCTGAATTCTTCTGTATTTTGGGATATTCCCCTATCAAAAGCTTCTAGAACTCATGGTTTGCCTTTGAATTCCCCTATCAAAAGCTTCACATTAGATGCATTACTTCTTTTCCATTTACTTCACAAGCATTGCCAATAAGGGATTTTTCTTCCTCATTTTGTTCTTTTTGGATAGTCTCTAAAATTAAAAGGCCCTGTCTGTTAGTGATTCTGAATCTTAAAGATAAAATTTGTTTGATCCAAAAGATTTAAAAAAACAGTTTCTTCTTTTTTTTTTTTTTTCTTTTTTCTAAGAGAAAGTTCATTTTTTTAAGGAATTGATGAGAAATTTCTTTTAAAAAAAAAATTCTT
The DNA here is from genome assembly GCA_030144865.1 of Tinospora cordifolia. Lineage (NCBI taxonomy): Eukaryota > Viridiplantae > Streptophyta > Magnoliopsida > Ranunculales > Menispermaceae > Tinospora > Tinospora cordifolia. The sequence goes on along the minus strand of JAJIYU010005954.1, from coordinate 11,997 downwards.
GTTTTTGGATTGTATTCTTGTTCGTAAGAATATAACCAAACACATCCTAGATGTTTTAATCTCTGGTTAGTAATTTCTACATTCATACATCTAATTTGCACGTTGTAATGAATTGGAAAAGCTTATTATTTCATATCTAAAACTAGGTTTAGTTTGATTGTACTAAAACCTGATGAATCCTACGCTAACTTTGAAGATAAGTTGCCTCAAAATTATGGTGAATTTTAAGTCGATGTCCAAATTTTCAGATCTTAAGGAGTTTTGGTGATTAAAATCTTTGCATTTGGGAACTAAACCCTCAAAAATCAAGTGTTCTTTAAGGTTAAAACCTTTGCATTTGGTGTTTTCTAGGAAAATACAATTACCATTTCCATCTTTTGTCTCACCACTGGGGCACTAACTTAGAATACATAACCTGACAGCAAGAAGCCAAGAAGCAGTTTTTTTTATGCCTCTACTTGTTAAATTATGAGATAGATAGAGAATGAGAGTATTAATATAGCCAGTGCTTATGCATGTAATTTTTATTAAAAAAAAAATTACATTGCATATTTTTGTTAAAAGAATATTTGTATATGTTTTGCCTTTTAATATGATCAAGATTATCTAAAAATATGGGTTAGGACTTGAGAAAGTAAATTAGTAAAATTTAAAAAGGAAAAATTTTGAGTTAATTAATTTAAAAATTATTCTTTTAGTCCTATTGACGATTAATATTCCAAAAATAAGAGTTAAAAATGAACTTTTTAGTGGTATTTTGGGTAAAACAAAATTAAAAAAAAAATACAAAAATGACTGTTTCAGTTGCAATTTTTGTTTACTTTTTTTTATTTAATAATAATAAATGTTGTAATTGTATAAAAGAAATTTTAATTAAAGCAATCATTTTAACAATCATTTATTTATTTAATAGGAAATGGTGGATCATGCGATTAATCTCGTAAAATGGTTTGATCTTTCATATTCATCTAAATCATACTTCATTCCACAAGCTAATGGATATAAATTATGCCCTTCAATGTACACCTGTTTTGCTAGCGTGTTTAACACCATCTCAATCTCTTGCCGTTGAGGGTGCTGCTTGCCATCTCCCACCAAGAACTCATGAATCTTACCATCTACTTCTACAACACTTGATCCAGGGTGCTTCTTTATACCCTTAAACTTCATCAATTCCCTCACACTTTCTGCATCTTCCCATCTATCATTGCTTGCAAATATGTTTGAAAGAAGCACATAAACACCACTATCATCAGATCCCATCTCAAGTAGATGGTTAAGTATATGGTGAGAAGTTGCAACATCCCCTTTAGCTTTGCAAGCACTAAGCAAAGCTCCCCATATGAGCACATCAGGATCCATAGGCATGGATCTTGTAAGAGCTAGAGCTTCGTGGATGAGTCCGGCTCGACAAAGCAAATCAACCATGCATCCATAGTGTTCAATCCCAGGAGAAAGGTTGTGGACCTGACCCATCTGATAAAAATGCAAGCGGCCTTCGTTAACCAAGCCAGAGTGGCAACATGCTGTTAGAACAGCAAGAAATGTTACTTCATTGGGTCTCAAGCCAAGACTTAGCATTTCTTCAAACAAATCATGTGCGTCTCTCCCATGGCCATGCATGGCTAAGCCTCCTAACAAGGCGTTCCATGTGAAGATGTTCTTGTGCGGGATTTGATGGAAAGTGTTCAATGCCATCTTGATGGAGCCACATTTTGCGTACATATCAACCATTGCCGTTCCGAAATGAACATCCCAGTCGATGCCCTGGCGATCTACATACTCGTGCACCCATCTTCCACAATCGAGCATGCCTGTGATTGCGCAGGCAGAAAGAACAGTGGCTAAGGTTACTTTATCAGGTTCCATGCCAGAGACTTGCATGGCATGGAAAAACTCTAATGCTTCTTTGGGATGCTTGCATTGTACTAATCCACTTATAATACAAGTCCATGAAATAGTATCTCTTTCAGGAAGCTCATAAAACACTTGTTTTGCTTCATCCAGAGACATGCATTTCACATACATGTCCATAACAGCATTGCCCATCAAAAGACTCGGTTCAAATTCAAGCTTAAAAATAAAACCATGCATTCCCCTACCCAATCTCAGATCACCCGTTCTCCCACAAGCAACAAGAACACTAACTAGAGTTGCTGCATTTGGCTTTATATCCATCTTTGAGAAGAACACCAAAGCTTGCTCAAACAAAGCTGCTTTAACAAATCCAGAAATTAAACTCGTCCATGACACTACATCTCTTTGAGGCATTTCGGTGAACATCTGGTATGCATACTCACATTCCTTACAAACACCATACATGTGCACCAGAGCATTTTGCACGTAGAGATCAAACGTTAAACCCATTTTAACAACCAACCCATGAATCTGCAAACCCTCTACAATCCCTAAAACCTTTGCACAAGATTTCAAAACCACTGGGAAAGTGAATAAATCCGGTGAAAAACCGTTTCGTACCATAGTTTTGTAAGCTAGGATTGCTGCATCTGGCTTAGCTGAGTATGCTGTGATCAGTGTGTTAATTGGAAAAGAACCCGTCTGCGATTGAATCTGAGTGAGGAATTTGGAAGCGTATTGGAGATGATCTGAAGTGGTTTTGAAAAATCCAATCACAGAGTTCAGTACTTGGTCGTGATGGGTAGTTCCGGAGATGACTAGCTTTGCATGAATTTGCTTGAAGTGTGAAATGCTGCTGCATCCGTCTATTAGGTTTAGAAATGACCTGGTGTTCATGCTAGAGTAACACAAGCAACATATTTTTCCATGTAACTGTCATAACATATAGTCAATTTATTTATTTGCTTATTTATTTTAAAGGCGAAAGAAAAAAAATAGAAAGTCTATTGAATTCTCTCCACTTTGTTATTTTTTTTTAAATATAAAAAATAAAACATTCTCATCTTCTTCCTCATTTTTATTTTTTTAAATAAAAAATCATCGCAACAACCATTTTTATCAAAAAAAAAATTGAATTTATTTAATTACAAACTTGTTTAATCATCAACTGACTTTTACTATAGATATTTTGAATTTTATTGATTTTAAAGTAATTTTTTATAGCTGAAGAAAACTAATGAGTGACTAAATAGTGACTAAATTTCTTTTAATAAGGTTAAGAAACAAACACAATAACAAGAGGTATAAAGGCTCGAGCTTCCTCCTTATTAAATGAAGAAAACTCTTATTTAAATTTTAAAAAGAAGAACAAACACAATAACAAGAGACATCAAGCGTCGAGCTTCCTCCTTATAAATGAAGAGAACTCTTACTTAAATTTTAGAAGGAGAATCAAATGCTTGAATTTGAGTGGTTGAATTAACCAACAATTATAAGTTTGGAGCAACTTTATATTATAATTTAAATTTATCCTGAAAATAATTTTATAGCAACTCACAACATCTCCAATGTAAATGTAGATCTATGCTTTATAGGACTTAATAAACATTAAAAAAAAAAAAGAACATTTTCAATGCCAATGTGGATTCTAAATGTAAAATTGACATGACAAAAATAAATGTAAATATTACTAACATGATCATTTACTTTTGAACGATGATGTTGATAGTCATATTAACAAAATAAAAAAATTTTAAGAAAAACATAACAGGCCAATACTAAAAAAAAAAAAAATTGTAATTCATGTTTTCATTGAAGAGCACTTTTTTGGCTTTTAATACCTAAGAGTAATTATGGCTCCACTGCATTGAACCTTACATCACACCATGGGAGGCATATACCTAACTGGTTGAGGTAAAACTTTATAAACTGAATGCCACATCTATCAATTTAAACAAATTTACTCTGGGTTTAGTGCTTGCCAATGAGTTACCAGCCCATCAACAAATTCTTTTAAAAGGTATAATTGTAACCAAAAGTGAAGTAGTCTCTTGGTTTGAGACTAATCTCTAAGTTCATGCCCAATGTTCTGTATCTTTGTTGACTTCAAACTAATCTTGCCAATAAGAGGGTTAATAGAGATACTGAAAGGTGAAATACCTTTTGACCAAACAAAAAAAAAAAGGAAAGGCAGTAACCATAAGATCAGTGAAAACTACATCTTCAATTCATAATTGACTCTTCTATCCAACTAAGGTACCCATTACACAAGTTGCTACATATACATCATGATAAGATTATTAGCATTCTTTGAAATGTTATTGTCTTAGTTCTATAAATACAATTCTTGTAATAACTTGAACTGTTGCAAATCCTAAAAACAAAGTGAGATGATTCCAAACAAACTTCTTTGCTAGAGTGACAATTGTTCAGTTGGTTGTTGTGCTAAATCCATATCCAGGACAAAGAGACAGACTTTCTGCAGTAACTATGATCGAATTATATCATTTAGCACTAGAAGCAGAGATGTGCTGTTAGGACCTTTATTTGCGATCATCATTGCCTCCATACTGAGTCGAATTGCCGTTCCAGAAGGTATTTCTGTCACCAGATGGAATATCATCTTCATCATGTTTCAGAGTATGGATGTTGCTGCCAAAACGAGATGATGGAGGTCTCCTGCTGTTCCTTCCATCTCCATTGGAGGGTTGGGAACTAGTGCTTGCCGCTGGTATCATATAGGAGGGCCTCTCCATACTGGAAATGTTGTTCTGAACCATCGTTGCATTTGGACCTGTAAAAGAAAATATTTTCACAATGTGCCAAGTTCAGGTACCGAAAGCATGCTTCATAAAAAGGAAATTTGAAGTAATCATCACAGTAGATAACAGAGGCAAAGTTAAATTCTTGTAGTCTCTTGTCACCAAACAAACTAGGCTATGGTAAGTCATCTTGGCCTTGTGCAAGTTATAACATGCAAACACCTTTTTTCAAGAGACCATGAAGGGTGTCCTTCATTTTAAGATTGATCAGTCCATGGCGACTACCCTCCCACCCACAAGGCCAGGACCCTAGAGAGCCAGGGCCTAAAATAGGCTCATCCAACATGAAAAGTTTGGAAAAGCTCCAGATAAAGTTTGAGGGGTCACACCCACAACCTCCTTCATGACTCCTAAGAAGTACCCCACCAATACCCTAGTAGTAACATGTAATCACTAAAACAGCGTTAATTAATTCTATCTAGCCTCTGCTTTTACTTTCACTTTAACCTCTTATTTACAGTAGAAAGTTGGCTTATTCATGTAAAGGTTATAACTTACACACAACTAGTTATAGAAAAAAAAACTAATTTTTTATTAAATTCTATTTTCTTAGAAATTGCAACTAGAGTTAACAAATACCATCTTAAATTATTAGAAGATCTGCGGAACTCAATATTTAAGTATTAAAACAATAGAGTAGAAGACTTACGGTATTGCCACATGCCATCGTTTGAGCTATCAGAACTTGATCCACCAAGATAGGCAAAGGGGTTTATGTAAGAGAATATCTTTTTCACATATCCAAAATACCCTCCATTTCTGTCATCAGAAGGGTTAATATTTGTTGCAGCAGTTGCCTGGTTTTGCAGTTCAGTAGGCTTACAATGTGGAACTACAATCAACGCTTGTCTGTCAAATAGCTCCAATTCTGCCAACGTTTTGCTCAAGTCTGTACAATGTTTAGACATTCAACATAACATAATTATCTAAGGTTTCATAAGACTAATTCCAGCAACAGTATGATATAAATGCTCTCCTCAAAACACTTTGGTTACTTCAAGATTTGAATATCATACCTTGCTCATTGAAAACTTTACGAGGATAGGGAATTGCTAGATCATATGGGCCAATGCTGCTTGTCTGGTTCTGATCCACATAACCTTTTACCAACCTCAAAGTATCAGTTACAGAAAATTTTTCCTGAAGGCTAGTACCATCAACCAAACGGATATTCAGATGAGCATAGTTCAATCTATCGGTGCTTTTGACATTATCCACTTTATCTTCTGGGCTTTTCTGTGCGCTATCTTCATCGTGAAAAGAAGTTTCCAAGGAGCTTCCCGTTGCAAATCCTGAATCACGATCCTTTAAGGAGATCTTTTCTGGAGATTCCTGAAAGCTAGACTTCACTTCCGATTTTCCTGGATTTGTCGATACAGTCTCCTTTGCTACTTTACTAGTTTCTCTTAACGATGTTGATACTTCATCCCCACCACTATCCAACTCATTTATTTGAGAAGACAATGAAGCTACTTCTTTGTTCTGTTAGTAAACATGAGATATTATAGCCTGGCTTTAGATTTGAAATTTGGGCTAATTTAATAACTACAAAATGAGATAGTACACAAAGCTTTAGATTTACATTAAGGAAAACTAACTACTACAATAGATTTTCACCTCATTTCTGGACACACTACCACTGTTCTCCTCCGCTTGTTCAGGAATATTTGATGGTCTGGCCTCTAAATCTTGAACAGGTTTGTTTGTCAAAGACGAAGATTGACCAGAACTTGAAGAACTCTCCTCCTCCGTCTTGGCAATACTAGAACTTGAAGTTAAAGAGTCAGATTTCTCTGAAGCAAGTGTGGCAGTAAGGAATGTTGCAGTTGTTTCCTGACAATCAAATATCAGTTTCATATACCAGTATTTCAAATTCCAGCTAGCCAAGCACAAACTTGGCTAAATCATAATTGACAAAACCACAGTGCATGCAGCAACTAACCTGGAAATGAAGAGTGAACCATGCCTTCTCAATGCTAGATATAAGATTTTCAGAACTAACATAACCTTCTGATAAAATTCAAATCAGAACTGTTGGTCAGATGATGTACAGCACTTGCAAAGATAAACTTCTGCAAATATTCAGCTTAAATGAACAACATACCATGCTCCCATAGCTTTACTCCATTGTATCCAATAGCTGTTATACAAGGAATAGACTTCTGTGGATCTGTACAGTCTTGTAAGGATAACTTCCATTCTTTTCTCAAAGCCAAGAAAACAACAAATAAGATTCAAGATGATCAATACATTAAAATACAGTAACACCAACAAGAAGAACAGAAAAAAAGATGAACATAAAAGAAAACCTAAATGGTAATCTTAAATGGTTGAAACTCTTCTTCACCTTTAAGACTAAGCACTTAAGATGTAGAAAACATGAGCACTTAAATATGGGGGTAATGAAACACAAACTAAAAGAAAATACAGGAAGATCCCATACATATTTAATAAACAACAACTTATGACCACAACATAGTGCTACATTAATTTCAGACATTGAGAGGTCCATAGTCATTTATCTCTTAAAAACATGAAGCTAATGAATTTTCCACACGCACCAATCTTACAACAACCAAAAAAAAAAAAAAAAAGATAATTTAAAAATAGCAATTATATTAGCCAAAATAATACTTGTTCTTACAATCTTTTGAACTATGAAGCTAATTGTTTGCACAGAGGGAATCCTAAAAGTTTAGGAAAGACAAATTAGATTTAAAAAAAATTAATTTCATTATGCATCCACAATGGCATTAACTACGTAAAAGGATACATATTGCAGTAAATTGGGAAGCACCAATACTTCCTTGACAAAGATGCAAAAATATGCAGTACTTCGACATTGAATTTGCCACCTGAAAACATGAGAGTTCACATCAATATACAGAATACAACATAACAAAAAAACAAAATAGTGGGCATTGGCAGGATGGTTGGGTGAAGCGGTCATGACCAAGGAGGTCATAAGTTCAACTCCCAACCTTCCCCTTTTGCTTCTTCATATTCCTCAAGGAGCGTGGGCCCATCTTACGCCTTACGTCTCCCCGGTTCTGGCCTTGTGCATGAGTGGGGATCCCATGGATTAGTTGGATTGTAAGGAAAGGATACAACGGGTCTCAAAAAAAAAAAAAAAAAAATGGTGGGCATTTGAAACAACATTTAGAAAAATGGCAAGAGGAAACACTTACATTCGCATCCATCCATGTAGATTGTTCCAAATGCTTGGACTGTTCGTCTTCCCCTAAAAATGAAAGATTCAGAGTGAATAAAGCGTTTTTGCCCAATCATTATAAGGCCTTGCTCTGGCCCATCCACAACTTAGGCCAGATAAAACATGTGCGCTCTCTACCTCTTGCATCTAAGAAATTACATTAGACTCATGGCTGGAACATGGTTCATATTTCACTATATTCTCCAAGTACACATAACTGCTCCCAATTCAAAGCATGGACGACTCAAACTTCTTCATCTACATTGGTCTAATCTGAAGTGACAAATGCGGTCCATACCAAAGCGACAAAACCTACATAACTAACTAGCTAGACTCCAACTCCAATAAAGCAAGTAGGCCTATGCTGAGCCTCAGAGATTGCACTTCCATTAGTGGGCTAGTTAGCACGTTGGCATTCATTTACAACTCATGTTCCACAACATCTAGGCTCTATACAAATCTTTTGTTTTTGTCATTTGTACTATGGCTAAATATTAACATTTTCGAAACAATATTAAGGTAAAAATTTACCTGAAATGTAGACCACAAATAGTTTCTTTTGCTTTTTTGCTTCAACAATTGCCTCAGAAATAGAACCCCTAAATGTCAATGAAGAGATAGAGTGCTCCATCTGTCCTAAACAGAAAAGGCCAAAATGTAAAGTCAAATTACATGCAAGTACTTATATAATTATATACCTTATTACAAATTATTTGACTAGTACATAAAGTTCAAGTTGTTCCTAAGTTTTTATATCACAAGTTGAAACCTTGATTTCATAGAGTTAATTTCTGCTAATGCAAAAAAAGAGGCTGAGTGCAAGGAACATCAAATAGAATGAAATCATAAAATGTAGTGTTGTCAAGGTGTCGTGACCAGGGTACTACAGGGCAGCGTTCGTAAATTTTCTTTTTTTTTTTTTTTGAGGATTTAAACAATTTCATTTTAAACTCTAAATTACAAAAAATTAAATAATATATTAAAATAACTAATATATCATTTATTTTAATATATTATCTATTTTACACATATACACGTACATATGAAGTAAGGGACTAATGAATAAATAAATATTCTTTAGAGACCTCTAAATAATTATTTTATAGTACACCTTAAACCTGTCTAGACCTAGCCTAGGCCTTGCCTTGCTTTATAGAAGTTGATCATCTATGTCAGTCTTTCCGCCTTAACAATACTAACAAAATGTAAAAGCATCCAGCGAAAGAAAAAAGGAAAAAAAAAAAAAGAAAAGAAAAAAAGGTGAGCTACAAAATAAACATCATATACATATTAAAGTGGGAAATATCGTAGGAAAGCAACTCAGATGATCAATCAAATATGGAATTTGCATATCTCAGTGCTTCGAAAACATATAGTGTTTCTTCTTCTGATCACATTGGTCATCGTGATCGTGCTCTTGCATTGTGGGCCCAAAGAATTATTGGGCCAGAATGGTCCATGAACAACTCTCACTCTTATTTTGGAACCAGTTTGTGCTTAAACCTGTATATTTCATAGAAAATTGGACAGGGCTATTTCGAATCTTTATATGAATTAAAAGAGAATTAAACATCCAGCAAGGAACAAGTGTCAAGCAAATTCCAATCAAGAATACAACACAAGCTACTAAAGTGAAAAGGAAGACCCCGGACTATTCATCCTCACAAAGCCCATTCTGAACCACATGGGTGGCTATATGAATTTCCTTCTTCCACTCTTGTTACTAACAGTTAAGTCAAAAATTATGATACTTAGGTCTACAAGCCAAGGGGAAAAAATAAATTCAATTAATATCCTACATATAATTCAACTCAATGAAGCCCTTTCCCAACACCAAAACCCTACATCTGTACCCTAATATTTCAAATGCAACATCAACCCCTCATGTTGAAGCTCCTGTACTGAAACAGGAAGATTCAGGGCGACAGCTAAGAATAGAAAAAAAAAAAAAAAAAACCAACAACAACAACAACAAAAAACCACAACAGCACAGTGCATACTAACCTCAAATTCGAATTCTATCCTTACGAATCACCGCTAAAACCCTAATTCTAAACTCCAATATGTCAAATTCCATACTCCTTCAAGCGATATTTCCTGATTTATGTTCTTCAAATTGTAAACGAATTTCATCTCCCATACAAAAAATTACTTGAGAACTCAAGAAATACTACATAACTAAAACTACTTGGATCAAACAAGTACACCCAGAACTTATTCTAAAGCACTGTGAAATGTCTCTGAACCACACTGCGTATCAAAGATCTTAAAATAAACACCAAGAAATTCATCAAAACGAAAAAATATAATAAATTTTCGAGCTCGCCACATCCAATTCAACAGAAAATAAATTAAATTACAATTACAGACAAATAGAAAATCATGAATACCAACCTGCAAGCAAAATCGAGGGTTTTCTCGTTGCGAAGAAGAAAGAGCTCTCTTCTATTTTATTTTTTTGTTTTTTTAACGGATCATTTCTTCTGATTATGGTAGTTGAAACGATGCAACGCACGTTAACTTCACACGTGCCACACAAGTGGTGCGATCGATGATACACTGTTACACGAGTCAAGGAATTGACGGCGTTGACGGTGGAGCACGGTTACGAATTCCTAATGGTCACGTGTAAATATGCTACGTAGTTTTTTTTTGGAAAGAGAGAAATGTCATGTTAATGTATACACTATTGTAAATATTAAATGTGATAATATGTAATGTAATATATATTTATATCATTAGATAAAATATTATAATGTACACCTTATATTATACATTAATTTATTTAATGATTGTAAATATATATATATATATATTGTGATATTTAATGTTTAAAATAAAATTTATATAGTGTTGTCTTTTTTGTTTTTTGTTTTTTTATTTTTTAAGTATTTACAAAAACTATCATGTGATTTTTCATGTAATTACACCATTTGCAAGTACTAGATAAATAGTTAACATGATTTTAAGATATACATTTTTTTGTCCAATGATGATAATAAAGATTATAGTTATACAAAAAATATGGCTGCATAAATCTTCTTTAACCCTTGTTTGTTTTAGATTGTGCTTTAAAAAAAGATTTTATAAAAAGTACTTAAAAAAATTATTTTAATCATGCTTGTTATAACTTATAAAAAGTAATTTTAAAAATTATTTTATTTTTTTATAACGTAAACTAAGTAATTTTATAGTAAATTAATAAATTTAACCTTTCATTAAAAATAAAATTCTTTATTTAGGGAAAAATAATAATTTTAATGTAATTTAAATATGAATACTTGTTAAAAGTTGGTTGATAGCTGACTATGCTAAAAGTGATTATTTTGACAATTAGATTGTATAATTTATTTTCATAAATATCAAAATTTCAACCTTAAATAATTAAGTTATACCGCACTTTATAATTTACAATAAACACGCCCTTAATGAGTTTTATGCAATAAGGTAAAAAGTAGGAATTAAATACTAAAAGTAGTCAATATTGGGATAAAAAAATGTAAATAATATTTAATAATGTTAAAAAGAGAACGCACTGAGAAGAAACAAAACTAATAAAAACTATATGAATTGCTTACGATGGTTAGGGTTATAATCTCATAACATACTCAATTGCACAATCTATTGTTGAGATTAATTGCACAATCTATTGTTGAGATCATATCTCGACATTGTCGACACAGACCCTTGTCGACAATGTCTTCTCTTCTTTCTTTTTCTCCTATCTTTTTTTCTCTTTTCTTTATATGTCTTATCCTTTTTTGTTTTGTTCTCTTCCTTTAGTGGATTGCAGTACACTCCCTTGAGGGGTCTTCTTTCATTTTAGCTCATTATTGATGCTTGTCATTTCATCACCAACTAAAGGGTTTCTTTATTTTTATTTTTTTCATAACAGGGGAGCTTGAAGTAACTATTAATATTTTTGTTTTTTTTTGTTTCACCTATTTATCTGATTTTAATTAGGGTTTAGGTTCAAGATTTTGTTATTTGTTGTAAGGGATATGCCCTCTTATTATCACAACTTGTATTGTAGTTGTAGGTTTATGCCCCTTATAAGTTGAGATTATTTTTATTAGTTAAAGTGTTGTTTGTATAATTTATTGTTGT